>MU712328.1:0-10109 GCA_026770625.1 Nicotiana glauca
AGTTAGAATTTGGAGGGGCTGTTTTAGCAAATTTCAACGGCCTTTCCCAAACATTATCACGCTAGAACCCTTAAGTGCGATTTAATTACTTTCTTAAATTCGGGTGTGCATTGATTGCGGCCCAAATCCAAATCTTGACGAAGTCGAAGTGTGTTAACGAACACGGGTGCCTTGATGGCGACGTGGTCGGAAACGTGCTTTCACGACGTCTCAAGTCTTTTCAAAAAATAAATAAATAATAAAATAATAACAAAAGAGGTTTATAAATAAAAGCACATAAGTTAGCATATAATAAAATTAGATAAAATCAAATACAACAGTTGAGCGACCATGCTAGAACCACGGAATTCGGGAGTGCCTAACACCTTCTCCCGGATTAACAGAATTCCTTATCCGGATTTNATGGCGACTCTGAAAATTTAACTAACTAATCCCATTCTGACCATCCTTTAATTGGAAAAACTCTTTTTATTATACCCTTCACGGGGTGTAGTAAGCCGAAAAAGAGGTGTGACATCAATGAGAATGTTCATAGATTACCGACAATTGAAAAAGGTAACAATAAGGAATAAGTATCCGCTGTCGAGGATTGATGATTTGTTCAACCAACTTCAGTGTGCCAAGGTATTTTCCAAGATTGACTTGAGATCTTGTAAGGCCCCGAAAAATTTCGCTAAGTAATATACGATTTCGTGGTGCCACGTAGGCTAATTATTATATTTTATGTGCTATTAACATGGTTGATATCAATTAGACTTGGTAAATATGAGTATAAGTCTTATGGTAAGTTATGTGGGGTCCAAATGGAAGCCTAAGTGTATGCCAAATGGGAAAAATTTCGTAATAGGCAAAATTTTCAAATGGATTCGCACAAGGCTCCACTTTAAACGAGCATATCTAAATATGTATGAGGTTTTATATGGTTAATAGCATATCAAATGAAATTTCTTTGAGTTTAGTTTCCAACGCTTCAAACCGTTCGTCATTTGGACATTCCTACGCAAAGTTATGATCAAATTACCAAAGGCTGGAAAACGCTGTCTTGTGTCAAATCTGCGACCACATTTCCTGTCGCATTTTTAACTCTGCGGTCGCATTTCATTCTGCGGCCCGCATGTTCATTCTGCGGTCCATTCTGCTATAGCAGAATTGACATCGTAGGGTTAATTTTTCTATTTTTGTAACCCGACCCCATGTCGATATATTACACCCTACCCTTCATTTAAGGCCTATTTTCTGATACATTTAGAGAGATAAAGGGGGTCCTAGAGGGATAAGGGGTTCTTCATCAACATTTCTCCTAAAGATCTTGCTTAAACCTTGAAGATTTGTCAAGAAGGGCACCTAGGTCATCTTCCCATAAGGTAAGAGTCTATAATCCAAGCTCTTAACTTCTAAATACAACTAGGATAGACCATTAGAAGGGTAATTGATGAGGGTAGAAGTTGATATCTTTCATTCATGAGTTCTTAAGAGTATTTTGTTAGGTCTTGATCTAAGGATGGAATGAGGGATGGTAGTATCTTTCACAAAATGGTTTTAAAAGCATACACCCACTTAGTGTTTGAAAATATGCTCAAATTAACTAGAAATATGATCACCTCTCTAATTTGTGGTTCGATTTGTCATGTTCCTAAGAGATTGGCGTTACTAAGAGTCTCGGAGTATAGTAGGACTTAAGGAAAGCTCAATCGAGGTATGTAGGCTAAACTTTCTCTCTCGGAAGTGAATTCCATATTTGTTTATAAGTTTAAGTGTGGTTTACCTACCAAAATTGTATAGTCCTGAGTCCCCTCTTAAAAGAAGTTTAGCATGCTAATAGGGTTAGAAGAATTGCTCTGTTTAATGCTCCTAGTTGCTATTGTGTATATTAAATGATTTGGTTGATTATGTCTACTTGGTCTACTTGTTGATGAGATGTAATGACATATGGAAATGAATCGAATAAGGAAGTGTGAAACAACTATAAAATAAGTCACAAATCTTATGAACTAACATTCAAAAGTAGAATGGCCTAAAGGTCTTGTACCTGAACTATGCCCACAAGTGGCTGTTTTATATAATGCTTTGCCTTATTGATACGCTCAATGTGTAATATAATTGTTGGTTGGTATATCCCTCTTTGGGAAGAGTCCCTCGTGCTTGATGATGCTATCTCTTTTGAATTTGAAAATACATAACCTTCGGAATATTTGGTACCTTGATATTGGTTGGTGATCTTTGGAAATAAAGGGATGAAAATGTGAGAAACTGAATACGGCCACCATGCCAGGAATAAAGAATCTTGTGAATGGCCAAATGAGCCAAGGAAATACTGTTGTTGTTGGTGACTGGAAATACTAATGGGAATCTATAAATAGTGAAGAATATTGAGGTAAGCATGGTTGCGTTTATGATATATTTGTATACTTGTATTTATACTGCAATTGTGTGAAATACTAAATTGAATCAAATATATTTTCGAGAGTATCTTTAGCAACACCGAGGAAGGGTGGGTCGTAAGACTCATTCCTAAAACTACACGTGCCGGTGTAGGGGTGCATCGAGCTTATTCCCCTTAACTGGGATGATCTTTGCAACATTGAGATTTGGTAACGCCAACCCATATGGCATATGTGGGAAGGCATCTTAGCCAATTGGGCCGTGATCAGACGCCATGTCGCTCACATGGTGGTATAGCGCTGGAAATCAATAAATCTGGAAATTTGATACCTGGGAAATTAAAAACTAGAAATTTGTGATTTGGTATATGTCTCTAAAAAGGGATGACTTAGTCGATCGGGTCATGATCGGACTTCGTGCTATCAAATACGGTGGTAAAACTTATATCGGTGCTAGAGATCTCCCAACCAAACAAAAAGTATATACATATTATTTTCATAAAGTAGAGGACTAACATGTTTCAAAATTGGGTGTTAGAATATTGTTGATCTTGACTTATTGTTTGTGGATTCTTTGCTTGTATGGATATTCTACTCTAAAATAGTACTTTTAGCCTTATATACTAGTGCTATTCGACGGCACTAACGTCCCTTTTGTCGGGGCCGCTACAATCGTGTTATGATTGTAGGTGGTTCTACAGCAGGTACTCCAGTCCACCGGCGGTAGCACCTTCTCTACTTTTCATCAGCTGTGTTGGTGATCCCCATTCCATGTCAGGGTCATGTTATGTATCTTTTGTTCATTTTCTAAATACATTTTGAGGTGTAGCCGGAGCCTTGTTTTCGGCATTTCTCTATTGCTCTTATCTTATATTTAGAGGCTCCGTAGACTATTGTGGGTGGAGGTTGATGTTGGGAGTCCGGGCTAGAAATGTTAGTACTTGATAAGCACGTTTTTCATTAAATTTGTAAACTTGTAATATTTTGAAAACCAAATAAAGCAATTACAAAGAATGAAATAAGGGTTGCTAACAGCATATTTCCTTGCGTTTTATTAAATGGGATAATATCCCCTCTTTATTTATGAACTAGTTTGGGTAGAATGAAACATAGAAGGCTTGCTTAGTCGGGTTTACTCGGTTGAGCGCCGGTCGCGCTCATTGGATTTTGGGGCGTGACTAACTTGGTATCAGAGCCTAAGGTTTTAAAGTGTCCTAGGATGTCTCGGAGCCGTGTCTAGTAGAGTCCTTCTTATTGGTGTGTTGTCGACCACATCTATAAGTTGGAGGCTATTCGGACATTTAGGAATTTCACCCTTCTTTGATACTCCAATCGTGCAATAGAGCTCAAGTTAGGGAGCTAATTTCCTCTCTAAGTCTTATTCTTAAGATTGGTATCGTTGATGCCATAATCCGCGAATTTGAAACATGTAAGGAGGGATTGATCCCACCATTGAATCTGAGTGGATTGCCCAAGGACTTGTTAGGAGAGTGTACTGAGATATGGATAGATTGGTAAAATATATCGCTAAGAAGGGAGTGTCCGTGTTCCTATTGATGTCTCTGCACCATCAGATCATGTGGTATGTCAGCATGTTACCTACATACGTTAGAGATGTGGAGTCGAGGGGCATCGATTGAGCTATTTCCCTATCAACCTAATGTTGTTAAGTGATCCAAATCAGAATTTCTACTCATTGTATAAGTACATCCATATTGAAGAGTTCTCATAAACGTGGTCTTAACAAGGTAATGAATAACAAAACATTCCGTGTATCGACTCTTTGAATGGGACGTATTATTTACAAAGTCTCTCTGAAAATTTGGATCCTCACATCCCCGTCATAGGAAAATATTGTGTTGCTATAACTTTCGTGTCCACTTGGTACCTCCCGCTGTATGTAGCTCACTTTGTACTAGTAATAAGGTTGCTCGTGGCATGGTCGTATATTGCAGTTATGAGTTAATATAGCAGAGACATGCCCAGCTCATAACAAATGTTTATCTTCTCTTTACACCTCCAATATGTGTTAACTTTCTCAAGTAAAAATCCATGAAGAACTCACTATGAACATCTGCAAACCCTCCAGAATTATTCCATGCTATCTCATTGGGTTATCATATCACCTCAAGATTTATCAAGGGTTGATAGTCTGCTGCAATTGCCGAAATTGAATGATCTTTTTCCGATAATGGATTATCTACACTTGTGTTAGTCCAAATATCTACTTATCAGTCTAAGTCTCGCCTTTTGGTTTTGGGTTGGCCAAGGAGAAATACCCCTAGTAACACATTCGTATGGGAAAACCTGTCTCTCAGTCAAGTCTTATAGCATCTCCCCATATGGCTTGTAATAGTTAGTTGTATAGAAGTGTGTTGTAATGATTCATTGTAAAGTTGAGTTGCGAAACACAATTGAATTCTTGAATTCTAGAGCTATACATCACGTGACTTTATACAGAGATCTTCTTTTTTTTTTTTAAAACTTCTCGTAATCGCTTTATATTACCCCTCTTCCTAGTGGTTACAATGTAGAGGTTACTTCCATAAAGCTCCCTCACCTTCTGTGATTTGCCTTGCATCATGTGTTGTTTACCCGCAATCTTTAATGTTATATCATCTCAATGTCTCGACTAGTTATCTAACTATACGATATGATTTAATTAACCTCACTATTATGTACTCTACAAGCACTCTGAGAGTGGGCAAATTTCTCCTTTCCTACAGACTTCTAATGTCTTCAACTCGGTTTATGCTTGTTGGTTCTAAATGGTGCTCATTAGTTTTGCTACCCTACTATCTACTTCATCTGATAACTCTCATTGTATAATTTATTTATGTTTCATGGCATCAAAGAGGAAGACTTATCATATTAAGTATGAGGACATGTTCCTTTTTGTTAGGATAACAAGATATTGCTCGCACTTCTTATGAGAGTTTTTCCTAAACAATCATCTACCTTCTCCGCTTGTCCATGTGACCAGATAGCCCAGGTTACTTCTCCGAGATAAATGCATTAAAACATCTCATTCTTTCGAACTTATCCATGTGGGCACTTTGAGGTCTTGTTTTATACCAACTCGTAATGGTTTTAAGTACTTCCTCGCCATTTTTATCGATTTTCTAGGACTACTAGGGCTTGTCTCATGGGTTTCAGAAGTAATGACTTTCCTTTAAGCCCAGGCTAAAATTTCCCTGATTTCAAATCAAAGTGCATCTCTCTTTCCAAAGTCTTAAATGTGTCGAATTGGATGGGTTACGTGGCGTTATTCTCACTCGACTCCTAGAATAATTGACTATATCAGTTTCATGTGAAGATAGTTTTGCTACCCTTGGTATTACACCTCTCTGGGAGGATAAGAGTGTCGTTTGTCTTTCTCCCTGGAGCATCATGTTAACCATTAGAACTCCTCTAACCAGTACATGATTTCATCCTAACATTTAGATGTCCGAGCTATGTGGTTTTACTTGATAAAAGGATGAGATTAGATGCCTTCAGATTTTTGCACATATGATGAGCATATCGATTTGAAAGATAAGTTTGGTCTATCTTTAGTTCCTTCATATATGATCAATTATCTAAGGGTTAAGCTGTCTGAAATATGATAATCTCACAAGCGTTCAACTTATTTTCATCCTCACAGGCTTGTGGCATAGATTTCATGTGTCAAGTAATGTTAAGAGTGTAATTCAACTGCATGTATCTTGAAACCCCTATCTCATACAAGGTGACCACTCTTGATAATTCGATCTTCCCCACACTCCAGGATTCGATCAGTGGTACGTACCTGAATATTACTCCATAAATAATTTTTATTGCTGGTATGCTATCTAAACTTCATGCCTTATTGTTCCAACCAATGATTTCATCGCAACGATTGATCGTGTGACCATAATCTGTAGTATGTTTTATGATTCCTAAAATAAGATACAACCTTATAAGATACCATGTTCAACTCAACTACATCGGTGGATTCTTGAAACACTTTTAGTCCAATCTCGAACCTCGTTGTTCCTATTTGTGGTAAATCTATTAAGGATATGGGATAAAGTGTGTCAAGGGGTAGCGTCATCCTGCGGTCAACCGGATTGGGTAGGAACTCTATGGTCGTATTCATTCTAGCTCCTCTCAGAATGATGGTTAAAAGTCGCAAAATGTTTAAAAATCGGGAATCCGACCTAAAGATCTAGAGTTAAAGAAAGTGCGCAAGATATTCTCAAGGTTTCTTATAGGAAGACGCTATGCGAATTGTTCATAAGGGTAAAGTAGATGTAGTACATTTTAGAATTTAAAAAGCCTTAAAAGATATGTGTCAAGTTATGAGTATGATTTCCCCGTGTCGTATCATTACCCTCCATGATCCCGATGTTCCATGTATATGTGTTTAAAGAGGTGATTGCAAACCTTCGGTATATCATTCTGATCGAAATTATTGAAGGTGAAGTTAATAGGTAGTTAGTTTATGCGAGATATCTAGTTGTCATTCTTGTTATATGAGTTTGGAGGTTGGGATTGTTTCCATAAATATGTTGTGGGAAAGCCTGTAAGTCGATAAGTCCACTTTGAAGGTCGAAAGTGTCGTGGAAAGAAAATACTTTTTCTTGATCGTATAAAAATTGGTTTTGATTTGAAAGGGTACCTTATGGGTGTTGTGATTTAAAAATGTGCAATCCATGCTCAGGTATCATCGTGATAGCGTGGTGCTTATAATACTGAGGTTATTGTTATTGATATATACATTATGGTAATTTGTCGAGTTGTGAATGTGTTTTTAGGATGGTTTTGGTGGTTCTCTGAGCAGGTGGATAGGCCTAGTTACAAAGCAGACTCTGCCAAAATTTCTGAAGAATTTTGGAGTTAGTCAAAATTTAGGGATTTGAGGTAGGTCAGAAAAGAGGTGTGTGACGTTAAAGTGTTTGGGGAAGACTCTACTCCTCATTCGAGGACGAATGATCCTAACGGGGGAGAATGTAAGGCCCCGGAAAATTTCGATAAGTAATCTAGGATTTCGTGGTGCCACGTAGGCTAATTATTATATTTTATGTACTATTAACATGGTGGACATCAATTTGACTTGGTAAATATGAGTATAAGTCTTATGGTAAGTGATGTGGGGTCCAAATGGAAGCCTAAGTGTATGCCAAATGGGAAAAAATTGGTAATAGGCAAAAATTTCAAATGGATTCGCACAAGGCTCCACTTTAAACGAGCATATATAAATATGTATGAGGTTTTATATGGTAAATATCATATCAAATGAAAGGTCTTTGAGTTTAGTTTCCAACTCTTCAAACCGTTCATCATTTAGACATTCCTACGCAAAGTTATGATCAAATTACCAAAGGCTGGAAAACGCTGTCTTGTGTCAAATCTGCGACCGCATGTCCTGTCACATTTTTAACTCTGTGGTCGCATTTCTGTCGCAGATTGAACCAGAGTAGCCCAATTTTGGGTACCGATTTTGCGGTGCATTCTACGGCCCGCATGTTCATTCTGCGGTCCATTCTGCTATAACAGAATTGACATCGCAAGGTTAATTTTTTATTTTTGTAACCCGACCCCATGTCGATATATTACACCCTACCCTTCATTGTAGGCCTATTTTCTGATACATTTAGAGAGATAAAGGGGGTCCTAGAGGGAGAAGGGGTTCTTCATCAACATTTCTCCTAAAGATCTTGCTTAAACCTTGAAGATTTGTCAAGAAGGGCACCTAGGTCATCTTCCCATAAGGTAAGAGTCTATAATCCAAGCTCTTAACTTCTAAATACAACTAGGATAGACCATTAGAAGGGTAATTGATTAGGGTAGAAGTTGATATCTTTCATGCATGAGTTCTTAAGAGTATTTTGTTAGGTCTTGATCTAAGGATGGGATGAGGGATGGTAGTATCTTTCACAAAATGGTTTTAAAAGCATAACACCCACTTAGTGTTTGAAAATATGCTCAAATTAACTAGAAATATGATCACCTCTCTAATTTGTGGTTCGATTTGTCATGTTCCTAAGATATTGACGTTGCTAAGAGTCTCGGAGTATAGTAGGACTTAAGGAAAGCTCAATCGAGGTATGTAGGCTAAACTTTCTCTCTCGGAAGTGAATTCCATATTTGTTTGTAAGTTTAAGTGTGGTTTACCTACCAAAATTGTATAGTCCTGAGTCGCCTCTTAAAAGAAGTTTAGCATGCTAATTGGGTGAGAAGAATTGCTCTGTTTAATGCTCCTAGTTGCTATTGTGTGTATTAAATGATTTGGTTGATTATGTCTACTTGGTCTACTTGTTGATGAGATGTAATGACATATGGAAATGAATCGAATAAGGAAGTGTGAAACAAATATAAAATAAGTCTCAAATCTTATGAACTAACTTTCAAAAGTAAAATGGCCTAAAGGTCTTGTACCCGAACTATGCCCACAAGTGGTTGTTTTATATAATGCTTTGCCTTATAGATACGCTCAATGTGTAATATAATTGTTGGTTGGTATATCCCTCTTTGGGAAGAGTCCCTCATGCTTGATGATGTTATCTCTGTTGAATTTGAAAATACATAACCTTCAAAATATTTGGTACCTTGATATTGGTTGATGATCTTTGGAAATAAAGGGATGAAAATGTGAGAAACTGAATACGGCCACCGTGCCAGGAATAAAGAATCTTGTGAATGCCCAAATGAGCCAAGGAAATACTGTTGTTGGTGGTGACTGGAAATACTAATGGGAATCTATAAATTGTGAAGGATATTGAGGTAAGCATCGTTGCGCTTATGATATATTCGTATACATGTATTTATACTGCAATTTCGTGCAATACTAAATTGAATCAAATATATTTTCGGGAGTATCTTTAGCTACACCGAGGAAGGGTGGGTCATAAGACTTATTCCTGAAACTACATGTGCCGGTGTAGGGGTGCATCGAGCTTATTCCCCTTAACTGGCATGATCTTGGCAACATTGAAATTTGGTAACGCCAACCCACACGGCATATGTGGGAAGGAAGCTTAGTCGATCACGCCGTGATCGGACGCCATGCGACACACATGGTGGTATAGTGCTAGAAATCAATAAATCTGGAAATTTGATACCTGGGAAATTAAAAACTGGAAATTTTTGGTTTGGTATATGTCTCTAAAAAGTGATGACTTAGCCGATCGGGTCGCGATCGAACTCTGTGCTATCAAAGATGGTGGTAAAACTTATATCGGTGCTAGAGATCTCCCAACAAAACAAAAAGTATATATATTATTTTCATAAAGTAGAGGGCTAACATGTTTCAAAATTGGGTGTTAGAATATCGTTGATCTTGACTTATTGTTTGTGAATTCTTTGCTTGTATGGATATTCTACTCTGAAATATTACTTTTAGCCTTACATACTAGTGTTATTTGACGGCACTAACGTCCCTTTTGTCGGGGGCGCTACAATCGTGTTATGATTGTAGGTGGTTCTACAGCAGGTATGCCAGTCCATCGGTGGTAGCACCTTCTCTACTTTTTATCAGTTGTGTTGGTGAGACCCATTCCATCCCGGGGTCATGTTATGTATCTTTTGTTCATTTTCTAAATACATTTTGAGGTATAACTGGAGCTTTGTTACCGGCATTTATCTATTGCTCTTATCTTGTATTTAGAGGCTCTGTAGACTATTGTGGGTGGATGTTGATGTTGGGAGTCCGGGCTAGAAATGTTGGTACTTGATAAGCACGTTTTTCATTAAATTTGTAAACTTGTA
>MU712330.1:12227-36652 GCA_026770625.1 Nicotiana glauca
CCTGATTTTTCCGCATTCTACCGCGGTCCCACCGCGGTTACGCCAGGACCGCGGCCAAAGAGGTCCTCTGAATCTTTAATCATGTTCTGCCGCGGTCCTACCGCGGTTACGGTCTGACCGCGGCAGGCCAAGTTCAGCTCTTCTTTTGTCTCTTCACTTGGTGCAGTTCGTGATTGGCCTCCTTTTCTCCGTAATTGATCTCAAACGTGCTCCGTTGACTTCTTTCATTGGACATAGCCTGCAAAGCATGAAAAGCACTAATCAGAGCATTTGGTTATCACTTTGTACCACAAAGCTATACAAAAATGTGGTTCTTTAGGGTCCAACTATAGTCTAATTCACCTATTATCAACACCCCATACTTAAATCTTTGCTCGTCCTCGAGCAAGTTAAACCTCACTTCTAGGCCTATTCGTTAGATGCATTACCCTTTTTATGTCACACCTGCTATTATGAAAGAACAACCTAAGCAGTGCAGCAGCCACACCTCAGATGAAGACTCTAATGCCATGTCACACTCATGCTTACTCTATGTACTCTAACAGAAGTGAAGACTTGCTTTTTCTTCTTGAGTTAAATGCCCTCACATCACATTTTTGAGAGAAGTTCCACACATATGAAATCAAACAACAAGGAACTGTAGAATAAACGAATTCACTCACTTTCAGCAAAGAACATTCATATGTCACATAGATACACCATAAGCTTGCCCTTCGTGTTATACTCTACTAATCGAATTGTTCAGTCTAAGATCAATAGGGCTTCATTTGGTTGTAATGTAGGCTACGGGACGGGTAGGATGCATTTAGATATAAGAGTGACTACACCTCCCTACGCACTTTAATACATACATTTTCTCGATTAAATCTCATCCTTATGCCACCCCAAAATTCCACCTTCACATCAATGTAACTACCCCATTCTTCTTTAAGCACACTTGCATCAAGAGCCACCACTTATCTAAGAGTTTTTTTTATGTTTTTTTTTTCAATTTAAGTGGCTCTTCCTTTTTCAAAACAGTGCACTTTTCTACTTATTCAACTAGTTCCACTCGAAAGACAAACCGACCACCCCACACTTTAACTTTTACAAGGTTCATAACAATTCAAGTGCTCATGAGAGGTGAAAAGGTTCAAATAGATGATTAATTCAAACAAATGGGTAAGGCTTGTAATGTGGTTGCCAAATAAAAGGGATTATAAGCTCAAAGGGGTTAACTATGGTAATATGTACAGGTGGATTCATGATTATATAGGCTACACAAAGAAATGTCTAAATCATATCTAAGACCAAACAACTACTATTTCGCGTTGCACACACACGGGGCAAGTTCTAGGTATCACATGCAAGCATAGAATACGTGTATACCCTCACACACTTGGCATGTAACTCATTCCGAATTAGTTTGTCAACACATTCACGTGGGCATTCAAGTAAGATAAGGTGTGCAAAATTAAGGCATAAGATTAAGAGTCCACACGTAATCCTAGACGTCGCACCCTCAAGTTCGTTTTAAGTATTTGCAGGTATGTACACCACGGGATGCATTTTTGCCCTCACCTATCTTAGCCCAAACGAGTCCTAAGGGTCCTAAAATCTATTAAAGAAAAATCTACCTAACCCGGTTCAAGAAAAACCCTTGAAAAAGAACCGCGGTCAAAAGAAAAACCAAGGGGGAGTTACTACACTACCTAAAAAGAAAATAAAATGAAATAAAAAAATCTTTTTGGCTTTTTGATTAGACTACTTCCCTCAAGAATACTGTCTAGGTGGTCCGTCATCAGGAAGAGTCTCCTAACTTTTATAGTTTTTTTTATCTGACCTTAGCGCTCAAGAAACCCGTCGACAAGTATCCGTCGTTGGGCCAAGTCGGTGATATCTAAACTACATACACAACAACACATATATACACTAACCATACATATACTAACCCAAGTCTCCCACCCCACACATAAAGAGTATGGCATGTCCCCATGTCATAAAACAATTAAAGTGTAGAAGGGTAAGAGAATTTCCCTAGTCATCAGTCGGAGTCAGAGACGGTTTTGGGATCCACGTTACAGGCCCTCCCTATAGCACGGAACCAAGCCATCACCCGGCTCTCAGACCTGGCCTGCCGTCTAGACATGGCATCCAAACGAACATACAGGCTACCTACTGAGGAGCGAAGTTCTGCCACGTCTTCCTCCACAGAAGGAAACAAGGGTCGACTGGAGTATGATCTAGAGAACTCCACCCCAGTTCGGGGTTGCCGTGAGGATCCAGCTGTATCATAAGACCTCCTGGGTGGTGCCATGGGTGCTGGGGCGTCATCATCGTCATCCAGGTCAATGTGTGTAGGTGCATCTCTGCCCACTTTGATCTTTGACGCTCTAAAAGCTATTTTTGGGGGTAAAGTGCCATCCGTAGGACTGACTGGGACATCAACCAGCAAACATAACCTCGTCACAAGTGAGGGGAAGTAAAACCCCTTAGTCATCAGAGACGACCGGAGGATCATTTCATCTCTAATGATTTTAGCAACATCAACGTCCTTCCTGGTCACGAAGCACCAAACTAATAGAGCCTGTAAGCTGTTCACATCTGTTGTGTTGCCCGTGGGCAATAACCTGCTGCAAATCATGGTGAACCAGCACTTAGCTTCCCACGTGAACAACTTGGAATACAGGGTCATGTTTTCCTGTATCCAAACTGGCCATCCCCCTGAGCATATGGACTCAATCAGAGTGTCCCAATTGACCCCTGGAGAATTGTGGTGATAATCATTGTCACCAATGAACGGAGGCAGTTGCAGGACCTGGCAAATTTTCTATACCGAGGCATCTACTACTTTGCCCCGCACCACCACAGAATGGCACATATGTTTCGGGCAGTTCGCGTAGAAATCCCGGACTATCATTGGGTTTGCCTTTTCAGGTTCATCGAACAAGTACTCCATCCCCCTCCGGCGGATTTCCTCGTACATGTCCGATTTTTCGATACAGAGGGCAGCCCTGTCAATACCAATTTCCGGGACAAAGCTTTTTGTGGCTTTCACATGAAACCTGTCCTGGGCCTCCTCCGACGTGAACCGGGTAGCATCATAAGTCGGCACGTTAGAAGTGCTTTCTGAGTTCCTACGCTTCTTTCGGGCCATAGTACCTGCAATCAATTCATCATAACTATCAGGGGCAGCCAAACATGTGCTAGTCGGATGGATACTCAGACTTCGCCACCCGCTGGCACGAAACAGTTACCCAAAGTGGACAACATCCACTAATGTCCCCATACCACTTATCAATGATACAGTTCTGCCATATAAGACCACCCGCAAGCTTCCACCAATAATACCAGCTAAATGCTACCACCACCCACCCCACACAAAACTTATCAACTAGAAATACACCCCACACCTACACAAATCAACTCCAAACACCAACTACAACACCTAACTTGGAGTCTAAAACCCCATTGCAACCAAAATCAAGAATTATATATAATAATCGCTACATAATGCAAAATACATACAACACAAGGAAAAGTAGAAAAACTTACTTGACGATAACTGCGGAGTCTTGGGAAAAAAATTGTGGGGTTGTGGGGGTGGGGTGTTTTTGAGGGGGGGTTTGTGGATGGGTAGGGTTTGGATAGAGAAGGGGGTAAGAAGAAGGAGTAATGGGGGATTTGGGTATGGAAAGAAGAAGAAGAGAGAAGAGAGAGTGGGTTTTGTGGAGAAGAAAAAGAAGAAGGGAGAAGGAATAAAGAGGGTTTGGGAAGAAAAGAAAAAATAAAAATGGAGAAATTGAGAGAAGATAGAGAAGAGATGAGAGAGTTTGAGAGAAAAGGAGGGGGTTGTCGTTTGGTAATGGTTGGGATTGTGGGTAGGTGAGGCTAATTAAAGGGGGGAAAAGAAAATAAAAAAATTTATTTTTCTGCAAAACGTACCTAGGCCTGGCCCAACCTACCGTGACCGTGGTGGACCAACTTCAGAAAGGGCCCCTGACCGCGGTCCCACCGCGGTTACACCGCGAACGCGGTGAACCAACTTCAAAGAGGGTCTCTGACCGCGGTTACGCCGCGACCACGGTGGACCTGTTCCTGGATGCCAATTTCGAGGTTCTTTTCATTGTTTTGCCCCTTAGACACTATTTTTACATCTTTTAATGCCTACCTTACCCATGTTATGCCCAGGATCGTGATGCAAATTCCTCCACACTAACCTGCATATATATAACATGTTAGAAATTCTACTATCATGGGTTGCCTCCCATGAAGCGCCTGATTTAACGTCGCGGCACGACGTAGCACGAGCGCAAGATTCGCTCAACCTCTCTTTTTTTATTTTTTTATATGACATTACAGACTACATTTACAACACATTCGTGGGTTGCCTCCCATGCAACGCCTGATTTAACGTCGCAGCACGATGCACGTGAGCGTATTTAAGGCTCGCTCGACCTCTGAGGTTCAGTCAGGTGGATCTCAGACCCTTCCTTTGGTTCGTTCATGCCCACATATAGTTTTAATCTCTGCCCATTGACTCTAAATATATGAGAGTCTTTCTCAGTGGTGATCTCTACAGCACCTGAAGGGAATACTTCAACCACTCGAAACGGTCCATGACATATTGACTTAAGCTTACCAGGGAACAACCGCAATCTTGAGTTATAGAGCAATACCATGTCCCCGGGTTTGAAATGTCGCTCAACAATATTCTGGTCGTGTAACCTCTTCATTCTTTCCTTGTACAATCTTGTGATCTCAAAAGCAAGATGTCTGAACTCGTCAATCTCATGCAACTCAGTGATTCTAGTTGTGCCTGCTGCTTCAATATCTAAGTTCAACTGCTTCAATGCCCACCACGCTTTATGTTCAAGTTCCATTGGCAAGTGACAGGCCTTTCCAAACACCAACTTATACGATGACATATCAATTGGTGTTTTAAACGCGGTCCTGTAGGCCCAGAGTGCATCATCTAGCTTTCTCGATCAATCAGTTCTTGTGGCGTTCATAGTCTTGGTTAACACACTTTTTATCTCTCTGTTGGACACTTCAACCTGCCCACTAGTTTGCGGTGATACGGAGTAGCCACCTTGTGGCGTACGTCATACTTTGCAAGCAACTTTTCGAAGGCTCTATTATATAAGTGAGTGCCTCCGTCACTGATAATCGCTCGTGGTGTCCCAAATCGGGTGAATATGTTCTTTTTCAGAAATCCCACCACTACTCTTGCATCATTAGTGGGTAACGCAGTAGCTTCTACCCATTTGGACACGTAGTCCACAGCAACAAGTATATATTTATTGCCAAAGGAGCTGACGAAGGGACCCATGAAGTCAATCACCCAGACATCAAACACTTCCACTTCTTGAATCGGGTTCGTGGGCATCTCGTGGCGACGGGAAATGTTCCCAGTCCGCTGACATTCATTGCAGCCTTTCACCCATAGGTACGCGTCTCTAAACATTGTTGGCCAAAAGAATTTGTCCTCAAGCACTTTCGCAGTTGTACTGACCCCTCCAAAATGTCCTCCATATGCCGATGCGTGACAAGACTGCAAAACAGAAGATTGTTCTATCTCGGGGACACACCTCCGGATCATATTGTCAACACATATTCTAAACAGATAAGGCTCGTCCCAATAATACATGCGGCTATCACGATAAAACTTTTTTCTTTGGACAGATGAAAGGTCGTGAGGAACTATACCACTGTCCAGGTACTTAGCAAAGTCTACACACCATGGTGCTTCCTCAAGATGAGTAGCGAATAGCTGCTCGTCTGGAAAGGTTTCCAGGATCTCTTCGACCTCGATTGATTTTTTAGCTCCTTTAAGTCGTGACAGATGATCAGCGACTTGATTTTCTATGCCCTTACAGTCACGAATTTTGAGGTCAAATTCTTGCAACAACAGCACCCAATGAATCAGGCACTGCTTAGACAATTTCTTTTCAATTAAGTACCTAAGAGCTGCGTGGTCAGTATATACAATTACCTTGGAACCAATCAGATATGATCGGAACTTGTCGAAAGCAAATACCACGGCCAACATCTCCTTCTCAGTCACAGTGTAATTCAGTCGGGTTCCACTCAGTGTTCTACTAGCATAGTATATTGGATGCATCAGCTACTCTTTCCGCTGTCCCAGCACTGCCCCCACTGCTTAGTCACTAGCGTCACACATGAGCTTAAACGTTTTCTCCTAGTCGGGTTCAACTATGATAGTTGTTGTGACTAGCCACTTTCTCAGCTCCTCAAATGCTACCCTGCAATCATCAGAAAACAAGAAAGGGTGATCTTTTTCTAACAACTTACAAAGAGGGTTGGCGATCTTTGAGAAGTCTTTTATGAATTGCCGATAAAAACCGGCATGCCCGAGGAAGCTTCTGATTGATTTGACCAAAGTTGGAGGGGGTAGCTTTGCTATCACATCTACCTTAGCACGATCCACCTCAATTCCTTTACTTGACACCCAGTGTCCTAAGACTATGCCTTCTTGTACCATAAAATGGCATTTTTCCCAATTCAGAACTAGGTTAGTCTCGATACACCGTTTCAGCACACGAGTCAGATTTATCAGGCACTCATCAAATGAGTTCTCCACCACTGAGAAGTCATCCATGAACATCTCTATTATATCCTCTACCATGTCAGTGAAAATGATCATCATGCACCGTTGGAATGTGGCGGGTGCGTTGCATTGGCCAAAGGGCATCCTCCGAAAGGCATAAATGCCATACGGGCAAGTGAAAGAGGTCTTCTCTCTGTCCTCCGGTGCAATGGAGATCTGATTGTACCCAGAGTACTCATCCAGAAAACAGAAATGTGACCTCCCTGCCAATCTATCTAACATCTGATCAATGAAGGGAAGTGGGAAGTGGTCTTTCCGGGTGTCTAGATTTAACTTTCGATAGTCCATGCAAATTCTCCAGCCCGTGATGGTTCTTCTAGAGATCAATTCATTCTTATTATTCTTAACTACCGTCATGCCACCCTTTTTAGGAACACATTGAACTGGGCTAACCCAGCTGCTGTCAGAGATTGGGAAAATGATTTCCGCATCTAACCACTTGATTACTTCTTTCTTCACCACTTCCTTCATATTGGGGTTCAGCCTTCTTTGGTGTTCCCTGGGAGGTTTGTGTCCCTCTTCCAGTAGAATTTTATGCATACAGTAGGCTGGGCTGATCCCCTTTATGTATGCCATGGTCCACCCAATGGCAGTCTTGCACTCCTTAAGTACCTGCAATAGTTGTTGAGCCTGCACATCTACCAAACTAGATGAGATAATAACAGGTAATGTGGAGTTAGGTCTGAGAAATTCATACCTGAGATGGGCGGGTAATGGCTTTAATTTTAGCTTTGGTGGTTCTTTGATGGATGGCTTGGCTAGAGGAGTTTCTCGATTTTCCAAGTGTAAGGGCTCAAACTCTAAGGTTCTATCCCAGAACCCTCTACCCTTTAACGCCAACACCTATTCCGCCAGATCCTCTCTATTTACCTCATCCAAATTCATTAGACATGCAGCAAGGGAGTCCTCAATAGTCAGCCTTTCATCATCAGTCTCTACAATTACATCCACGACATCAATAAGAGAGCAATTGGCGAATTCACTTGGTCGCCTCATAGATTTATGCACATTAAATGTTATTTCTTCATCGTTCAATCTCATCTTGAGCTCCCCAGTCTCATAATCAACTAGAGCTCTGCCCGTGGCCATGAACGGTCTTCCCAAAATTATGGGAATCTCTTCATCCACCTTACAATATAGGATCACAAAATCTGCAGGGAACACAAATTTCCCTACCTGAATAAGCACATCCTCTAAGATTCCAGAGGGTCATTTCCTAGTCCTGTCAGCTAGCTGCAACAACATAGAGGTGGGTCTAGCTCTTCCAATGACCAACCTCTTATAAATTGCTAGGGGCATAAGTTTGATGCTGGCCCCTAGATCACACAGTGCCTTAGCAAAAGAAAAATTACCAATATTGCATGAAATTGTAAAGCTCCCTGGATCAGACAGCTTTTCCGCAATTGGTCTCGTCACCACCGCACTACATGTCTGAGTAAGAGTAACTATGGACAAGTCTTAGAAATCAAACTTTCGGGACATCAAGTCCTTCATCATTGTTGCATACCCAGGCATCTCCTTTAAAGCTTCAATCAATGGTATATTTACCTGGATTTGCTTCAGCATGTCAAAGAACTTCCTGTATTGCTCTTCCTTTTTGTACTTACCCAACCTCTGAGGGAAGGGTGCAGGGGGTCTCTTCTTCCCAATCAATTGGGACTGATCTTTCTCAGCTGCTACATCAACCACTGGCTCCAGGACAGTTTCACTTTCCTTCTTGGTCTCATTCTGAATGCTATTTTCTTCTTGAGTAGGCTGGACTGTTACCTTTGTCAGTTTCGTTGATTCATCCAACTCGATGGGCACTGGTATGAGTGTCTCAGCCTGTCTATCTTCTCGAACCCTTTCTTGCATCGACTCTCTCATTAATTTTTGCATTAGACCCATAACCTGCTGCATCATTGCTTCAAGTCTAGCAAGCCCATCTTTCTGCCTTCTACCATGCTGCTGCTGAGGTGGGTGATACCCCTGCTGCTGAATCAGATTATTATATCCCTGTGGTCATGGGTAAGGTTCCATATTATTGGGGGTCTCATACCTCCCATGTTCCCAATGTTGAATTGTGGCTGTGGTGGCCTATACTGCTGATTTTGTTGACCCCAATTCTGACCACCCCGTCTCTGGCCGCCATAATTAGACACATAGTTCATGTCTTCAGGGTAGTGCCGATGATCGTGTTCTGCATTCCACTGATTAACAACTGGCTGACTAATGCAGGATGCGCACAAGCCCCCATTAGTAATATCAACAATATGTACCTGCTGTTTCTGCCCTGACTTTTCCACCTTTTTGGTGAGTATGCTCATCTGTGTCAATAAGGTAGCCATATTTTCAGCCATAGAGTTTGATGGATCTAAAGGCACTGAGTGCACCACTGGAGTGATTGGTGCACTTCTGGTTATCCATCCCGAATTCTGCGCCATCATGTCAAGCAGAATTTGGCCCTCTCTCCATGTTTTGCTCAAGAATGCCCCACTAGCTGAAGCATCAACAATGTTCTTTACGCTATCTGACAATCCCATGTAGAACCGCTGCCCCAACATTAGATCTGGAACACCATGGTGTGGACATATGACCAACATCCCTTTAAAACGCTCCCATGTTTCATGCAGAGTCTCCATCGATCTCTATTTAAAGCTCAAAATCTCATCAATTTTTTGAGAAATCTTGTTGGGTGGGTGGAATTTGTTGTGAAATTGCTTGACTAGTTCATCCCACATTGCTATAGAATTTATGGGGAGTGAATCCAGCCAAGTCTGGGCAGCTCCTGTCACTGAGAATGGAAACAATAACAACTTGATTGCTTCCGGAGTTACATTGGGTTGCCTTTGTGTTTTGCAGATAGACAAGAAATTCTTCAAGTGCTGCTGAGGATCTTCAACTTGTGACCCCAAAAATAGTCCCTTATTCTGCAACAAGTGCAGCATTTTATTTGTGATTTGGAATGACTCAGCCTATATCTGTGGGACTACTATCGCTGTGGATAGATTCTCAGTTGTGGGTTGTGCGCAGTCACAGAGAACAGCCTCTGGCGCTGGCGCTATTGGTACTGTTGGGTTTTCCTGGTTATCTCCCATGATTGTTTCGAATAGTACAGTTGTTGGTTGTTGTTTGTTTTGTCGGTTGGCCCGATTCAAAGCCCTGAAAAATTTCTCGGGATCTGATAATGCTTCTAATACTTCACCAGATCTCGATGAGTTTCTAGGCATGCACCTGTGCAACCAAGTCCACAAACGTTAAAATTTTAATGTAAAAATTGGGTATAGAGAAAACTGACTACACTAAGAATTTTTGTACTTCTTTCAATTGTAATTGATAACACCATTAGTTCCCCGGCAACGACGCCAAAATTTGATCACGCCCAACTATGCCTTATAAAAAGGACAATGCGGTCGTTGCAAATATAATTCGGTTTACAAGTCCGGAGTCGAATCCCACAGAGAATTAACCTATCAATTACCTTTGTTGGAATCACTAAATTCTTTATAATCAACTTTCCCAAACATTGTAAACAATAGTTGATGGTATCTCTACTAACTAAGATTGAAAATAAATAAATAAATAAACAGCTGTAAACTAAATATGCTTGGGTTGTAAACAATAATGAGAAGGTTATAAGGTAGTGATTTCCCTTATTGATGGAATCCCTTCTAGTTATGTTTAATATAGAGTCACCAAAATATCTCTATCAATCATGAGAACTCTTTTTACCGTAAATCTCTCCTGAGTAATCGCGATAATTTACTAGACGCACTCTCCCGAGTTACGCTAGCTGACTTTGTTTATTATAGCTCACTTTAGATTACACCCAAGGCTTCGTTATCCCTAATCCCACCTTTAAACCCACAATAATAGATCCCTCTTATACTTTGGGAGTGGTGTTGTTCAACAATTACCTAAATATGCACTCTCTCCGAGTTATGCACACTAAATAGGCACAGCTAATTAAGGATCCTATCAATTAACTATAATATAAATGTAATTGAACAAATAGAGATTAACCGGCAAACTATATGAACATAATCAAGAATTTCATCCTTCAATGGGTTCCATCAAAACCTTTGACTAAAGTATTTAGCTACTCATAACAACGTAAAGATAAACTACGAAAATATTCATCATGGAAAATTGCAAGAAAAAGAAGAAATAGAGAACTATGATATTTTTGGGTGATCTCTCACACTTGTGTTTCTTGCAAAAGTATTCTCCAAAACAAATCTGCCCTAATGTGGCCGAATTCCTACTTTTTATAAGGGTTTTACACCAAGTTTTCCCGACTTGACACTTTAGTCCCTGACTTTTCCGCGTTTTGCCGCGGTCCTACCGCGGTTACGCCAGGACTGCTGCCAAAGAGGTCCTCTGAATCTTTAATCATGTTCCGCCGCGGTCCTACTGCGATTACGGTTTGACCGCGGCAGGCCAAGTTCAGCTCTGCTTTTGTCTCTTCACTTGGTGCAGTTCGTGGGCATTGTTTGATTGGCCTCCTTTTCTCCGTAATTGATCCCAAACGTGCTCTGTTGACTTCTTTAATTGGACATAGCCTGCAAAGCATAAAAATCACTAATCAGAGCATTTGGTTATCACTTCTTACCATAAAGCTATACAAAAATGTGGTTCTTTAGGGTTCAATTATAGTCTAATTCACCTATTATCAGTGGATGCAAACTAAAAGAATAAATACAAAAGAGACAAGAGGGTTTATATTATTGAAGAATCAAAGATGGAAGAAGACAACAAGGCGAAAAGAAAGACTAAGTAGGAGAAAGTGGTTTCAAGAAACAAATTTGAAGCTTTGGAAATTGAAGAAACTGCTCAGCCAATTTTAACTATTACGGATGGCAAGGTGGATAACAATGACAAGAATAAGGGGAAGGATCAACAAAGTAAAGGTACAAACAAGGTGCAGCAGCATGAAAAAAAGGATAAAGGTGGGGAACATTCTCCTAATCCTAATTCAAAAAGGATTAAGGGGAGTGATTTAAAGAAGGTAATGGACAAGGAAGGTGAAAACACTTCCTTAAATAAGGAAGAATTTGATGCAAGAAGGGTAAAAAAAAGAAGCTGTGGACAAGGCAAACAAGGAAAGGGAGGCAAGTAAGGAAAAGGTGAATCCTACATCATTAGGGAATCAGTTGACTACTACAAAGGGAGCCCTAGTTGATCATCAATCGACTGTTCATACTCCTTTTGATGTTGGGAGTAATAAAGTGGCTAGGAAAGAGTCCACGATTGATTGGGTGCACAGGAGGTTTGGTACGAGTAAAGAAGAGCTCAGGCAATGTAATGCGACTATCAATCACTCTTGTCAAGACATTCCTTCTCAAACTTATGAGGATGTTGAACAACAGGAAGATTCCAATGAGGTAAGTTCAAGGAGGGTGTTATGGAGTGCGGAAGTGGAAGTCATGGAATAATAGCAAGGATTAGCAAAAACAATAGTAGACAAAGATGAAAGGATTAACAATCAAATGCAAAAAGCTGGAAATACTGTAGGAACTGCAGTAAACCCTAGCAGTCTATCAACTAGGGTTGACAGTAGTTTGAAGACGATGGAAATGCAAATAGGAAAATCAATTGGAAGAGATTCAGGAACATCAAAAGAAGCTGAAAATCAAGATAGATCAGCTATTGCACCATTTAGCATTGAGAAAGGCAATGAAAAAGTAACTACTAGCAAAACTGGGGAAATTTTGGCTTTTGTTGATGGAATTCCTGTATATAATGTGGAGAAAGGGCAAGATAAGATGTTCCTAATGAGGTTAGGAAGGAGACAATGTATTCAAACCAATAAACAGACCAAGGGAAGGGGGTGAAGCTAATAGAACAATAACCTAGGCAGTTTCTGGTAGTTGTGCTACAGTAAACACTAACCTAAGTTCTGTGTATGAGCTGCAATTCAAAATGATGAAGGAGAAGCTAGGGGATATGATTACTAATTCAGAGCAGTTAGATGCAGCATTGACTCCATATGAACCAGGTGAACAAGTTATAGTTACAAAGGAAAGTGAAGCATTGCCAATGGCTTGCTCATCTGGAACTGGTTCACCTTTACAAATCAAAGTTAATGTTCCATTGAAATCTCCCAATCAGGTGCTACATGACATTATAACCCATCAGGAGTTGCCATTAGATATTCAGAATACCTTGGTGGAGCAATAAAATCAATTTGAGGAGGAAGGTGATGATGAGTCCACAACTGAGAATTTCAAGGGTATTATGAGGGAAGGGGATGTGTCTCCTACTGCAGCTACTAGAAGTGGAAGGAAAGAAAAGAAAAATCAAACCTAAAGAACCATTGCATCCTACAAGAATACTGGCTAGAAGGGCAGCCTCTAGAGCCTCAAGATGATGATTAAAACACTTATTTGGAATATAAGGTCTGTCAAAACTCAACAGGCCTTTCAAAGAGTGATTAATATGCATAAAGAGCATGGTTTTTTCATTGTAGCATAATGGAGCCTAAATAGAAGAAGAAGTTTATTGACAAATATAGAAGAAGGTTAGGAATGGAGGCAACAATTTCCAGTGTGAATGGGAAGATTTGGTTGTTTTTTGATGTTGTTGTTGAATGGGACTTGTTGATTGACACTGAGCAACAAATGACAATCAGAGTGTATCATCAAGACTTGGGTAAGTACATTGTGATGACTTTTGTCTATGCTAAGTGTTGTGTATTAGAGAGGTTAGAACTATGGGACAATCAGTATTATTTGGCTAGTGATATGGAGTTTCCATGGCTTGTGGGAGGAGATTTTAATGTTGTTTTAGGAAAGGATGAGAAGATAGGTGGTCTATACCCTCCAGAATATGAAGATTTTTCTTTTTGTGTCAACTCTTGTGGCTTGTTTGATCTTGGCTACAAGGGTAGTCCATTCACATGGTGGAATGGGAGGCCAAATGAAGAGTGTATATTTAAAAGACTTGACAGAATCCTGGTGAACATGCCATTTCAAAATTTGTTTCCTACAATAGAGGTTGAGCACCTTATTAGGACAGGATCAGATCATGCTCCACTCTTGATGAGTTGTAGGGAGGAAGCTATGAAGTTTGTTAAGCCATTCAAGTTCTTGAATTTTTGGGAAAAACATAAAACTTTTTAGATGTGGTAAAGCAGAATTGGATGGCTGATTTTATAGGGGATCCTTTTTTGATGTTCAAGCAGAAGTTGAAGGGGGTTAATATTGCTCTATCTAAATGGAGTAAGTTAACTTATGGAGATATTTTCAAGCAGCTTGCTATCAGGGAGGATGTGGTAAGGATTAAAGAGATGCTTTTTGAGGAAGATCCTTCTGTTGAAAATAGGATAGTACTTCAACAAGCTAAAGCTGAGCTAAATACGTACTTGAGTTTAGAAGAGCAATACTGGAAACAAAAGGCAAGAATGTGCTGGTTTGAAGAGGGGGACATAAATACTAGGTTTTTCCATAATCATGTTAATGGAAAAAGACAAAAGCTACAATTGAAAAGGATTCAGAATGGCGATGGAGATTGGATTGAATCTCAAGAGCTAATGTCCAATGCTGCAGTAGAGTTCCTTCAGAAACAGTTCACTAAGGAGGATGATCCTACAAGCTTTGATCTTCTGAACAATGTGCC
The DNA here is from genome assembly GCA_026770625.1 of Nicotiana glauca. Taxonomy (NCBI): domain Eukaryota; kingdom Viridiplantae; phylum Streptophyta; class Magnoliopsida; order Solanales; family Solanaceae; genus Nicotiana; species Nicotiana glauca. The sequence goes on from MU712330.1 coordinate 26,434, forward strand.
TAAAATGGTTACAAGGGAGCAGAATCTAGAATTGTGTAGATTGCCTTCAAGGAAGGAGGTGAAAGCCGTTGTGTTTATATTGAGAAGTGAGAGTGCAAGTGGTCCAGATGGCTTTTCAGGTTTGTTCTTTCAAGCATGTTGAGACATTGTAGGGAAAGACATTCATAGGCTGCTGATTTTGTTCTTTGATGGTAGTCCTTTGCCTAAGTTAATAACTCATACAAACCTAGTGCTCTTGCCCAAAAAACCTAGAGTCCAAACATTTTTAGATCTTAGACCTATTAGTCTAAGTAATTTCATTAATAAGGTGTTCACAATGGTGGTTCATGATAGGCTGGAAAAGATTCTGCCTACTTTGATCTCTTAAAATCAATCCGGCTTTGTCAAGGGAAGGAGTATTTTTTAGAATATCATGTTAACTCAAGAGATTGTTACAGACATAAGGTTGAGAGAGAAGCTTGCTAATGTAGTTATTAAGCTAGACATGGCCAAGGCATATGATAGGGTGTCATGGAAATATTTGATGCATGTGCTAAGGAAGATGGGGTTTGCTGAATGCTTCATCAACATGGTGTGGAATCTTATCTCAAACAATTGGTATTCAGTTATGGTGAATTGTCAAGCTTCTAGTTTCTTTCATTCTTCAAGGAGTGTGAAGCAAGAAGATCCTTTATCCCCAGCCTTATTCATCTTGTCAGCAAAAGTTTTGTCAAGATCTTTGAACAAATTATTTGAAGATAAACAGTTTAGAGGTTTTGGGATGCCAAAGTGGTCTGATCCTTTGAACCACCTTGCCTATGCTGATGATACTATTATCTTTGCATCTGCATATCCTTACTCATTGCAGAATATTGTTGATGTTTTGGCACAGTATGAGCATACCTCTGGACAGTTGATTAACAAGTCAAAGAGCTCATTCTACATGCATGCAAAGGTAGCAGGAGAGATGACAAATGCGGTTGCTAATATTACAGGTTTCTCAAAGGGAACTTTTCCCTTCACTTACCTTGGCTGCCCAATATTTTACACAAGAAGGAGAAAAAATTACTACAATGATCTGATCCAGAAGATGAAAGCAAAATTACACTCTTGGAAGGGGAAATTGTTATCATATAGAGGAAAGACAACATTGATATCCAGTGTTATGCAAAGTATGCCTACACACATACTTTCAGTGCTTGATCCACCTAATAATGTGCTGGAGCATCTACATAAAACCTTTGCAAGATTTTTCTGGAGTAATAAGGAAGAAGGAAGGAGCAGTCATTGGACAAAGTGGCAAAACCTGTGTCTTCCTAAGGAGGAGGGAGGAGTAGACTTTAGATCCTTGATTGATGTTTCAAAGGCATTGTTTGATAAGTTGTGGTAGAGGTTCAGAACTACCAAATCTCTATGGTCTAACTTTATGTGGAATAAATATTGTAAGAAAGAATTACCAACTGTAGTTCAATTCAGAGAAGGATCACATGTATGGAGGAAAATGTTAGAGGCAAGAGAAGAAATTAAGCATGAGATCTTATGGGAGATGAATAGAGGATCAACTAATGTGTGGCATGAAAACTGGACAGGATTGGGGGCACTATATCATGTTTTACCTCCATAATTCCCCATCAATGAATAATTGCAAGAGCTAGCTGATTTGGGAGATGAGGAGCAATGGAATGATCAACTTCTGGATGAAAATTTTCCTCCGGATATTGCTGACCATATTAGAGAAGAGATACACTTTGCAGATGCCAATGAATATTGGGACACTCCAAAATGGATGCCTACACCTTCAGGGAGGTTTACTGTTAGTAGTGCTTAGAGAATTCTAAGACATAGAGAACCAAGCAATCCTGAGTTTGTCAAGATATGGACCAAGGGCTTGCCTTTCAAATTTTCTTTTTTCTTGTGGAGAGTTTGGAGGGGAAAGGTTCCTATTGATGATTTATGGAGGAGAGGGTGGAATATGGTAGTGTCAAGATGTTGGTATTGTATTGCACCACAGGAAGATTCTTTTCAACATTTATTCCTAACAAGTGAAACAACAAATAAGTTGTGGAGGACATTCATACAAGCTACAGGCTTGGGGATAAATTTGGTACAAGTGCATCAGGTGGTAAGGGCATGGTGGAATGCCAAATGTTGTCCTAAACTAAAACCTTTATATCAGGCTGTCCCAGCTGTAATTTTATGGGAACTTTGGAAGAGGAGGAATACAATGAAGTATGGTGGGGCAGTCTCTTGTAGTAGGGTGATTCATGAAGTGAAAAAAATATTATACTATCTAGCAAAAGTTAGATACCCTTGGCTATCTAATATCCCTATTTTGTGGCCCCATATGATCAGTTTCTTTGAGAGTTACAAGCCCATTGTAGTCACTAAGAGAGTAACATGGCAGCCTCCATATGAAGGTTGGTACAAGTGCAATACTGATGGAGCTTCTAGGGGCAATCCGGGTCCTAGTTCCTATGGATTTTGTGTGATGAATCATGAAGGAGACTTGGTGTTTGCTAAAGCAAAGGAGATAGGTGAGGCAACTAACATTGTAGCTGAAGCTAGAGCAATTATAGAAGGACTGGCATTTTGTGTGGAAAGGCAGCTGCATCCTTAGATTATGGAGATTGATTCTCTAGTGATGAGGAAGATTATATATGGTGAATGGGAGACTCCATGGTGTATAGGGGTTGAAGTGAGGAAGATCAAGGAGATAAAGAGTACATTCAATGTATTCTTTTAGCATGTGCTTAGAGAGGGCAACACAGTTGCAGATTTTTTAGCTAACCTTGTGTTTTCTTTTGCAGGTACAGTCACTTTTCACTTTTTTCATGAACTTCCACCTACGGTAAAAACATTGATCAACTTAGACAAAGCTCAGATGCCAAATCTTAGGATTCGAGTTGCAAAGAGGAAATTTCCAACTTAATGAATACAATCCTCTTAATACTACCTAGCCCTAATCTATTTTGGTTTTGGACATTGTTGAATAACTACTCAGTGGTATTAGCATGGCTTCATGCTCAATCTGGGGGTTGTTTAACTGTGTTCAAAATAGTATTAGTACAGGTTATGGTAGTTAAGGTAATCACTTCACAAAGTTATCGTTTACACTGCATAATATTTATTAGATATCATGGATTCTATGCAAGCTTTAGTTTCACTACTTCTCACTGTATAACTGGAGGGTATTACTCAGTGGTATCAGCATGGTATCATGCTCAATCTAAGGATACTTTAAAGTTATGTGATGGAGAAGTACACTGAATTTGGAAGGTGCTCAAGATTGGCACAACATCAAGGAACTTATTAACAGTATGCACAACCCCATTATGGATAATACTGTTTGAGATTCAATGGATCCCATCTGGTTTGAATATGGTCGTGCATCATTTTTGGAAGGCTAGAGGAATCTCAAAAGGTCCATCTCACATACAGGAGGGTACTGCTTTGCAAAATGATCATGGCAAGAACATTAGATTATGGAACATCTTCAGGAACTTCAGGAACATCTTCAGTATCTTCAGGAACATCTTCAGGAAAATCTTCAGAAATGTTTGGTTGGTCTCTACTGCTTTGGTCCTTCAGCTTCAGATGGTATTGTACGTTCATCTCTCAGTGGTATTAGTGTGTTTACACACTCATTCTGGGGATGGGAGTGCAGTATCAAACTTAAGTTTGCAATGTGAGCTGGTTATAAGGTTATAGTCATATGTGATCTCTATTCATGATTGGAAGGTGTTGTTTGCTTCAATACTGTGGTATTACTGTTTGGAAGCCTTAATTGCCCATACCATTCATACCCTGGCGCCTGGTGAGAGCTTGATAGGTGCTACTTGGTATCAGAAATGGGCATTAGGATTCACTCACATCTACAGGAGGAAGAAGCAGTCAGTTTCTCATGATGTAATAGCTAGCTATTGTAGTTGCTTAGCATTTCTAGCACTTAGTAGTTTTATACATGTTTTATTTAGATTTGGACATCTTGTAAATTTTGGACCCAGTTTTGGGATGCTTTATATATATATATATATTAGCCACTAGGCATCCTGCCTAGAGATATATTTGCTAAAAAAAAAAAAAAATAATTAGCATAGTCATATAGCTATAGAAAACTTTTTAACATTAAACTACTACCCTTAATAATTAGCATAGTCATATAGCCATAGAAAATTGGAAATACATTAGTATGTTTAAGACCATAAATTTCTAAGGGTACGTTTGGTCAAAAATTTCGTTCTTAAACTTTGGGTTAAGTCAAAATTATATAAATAAATTGAAAGGGATAATATTTATCAGAAAATTTAATTTACAAATACCTTATAATTAAGAGTAATTTTCTTTATTACCATAAAAAATTTCAACCAGAAAAATCTTCAGCCGCCATGCCCACTTAGTGAACCAATTGAAAAGCCATCTATACTCATCTCCCCCCTAGAAAAGATGTAGGGTTAAACACGCTTATCTTCATATGAATTTAAACACTAAAACATATATACGTTCAGAAGACAAAGTTTATGATTAACATTTACGTGTAGATTTTAGGAGTCAAAATAAATCTTTTGATGGGATATCATATAATGGTGGAGACTTCTTTATGTCTAATTATCAAGCAATTTCTTTTCTACTACTCCACACCCTCCCCCTCCCCACGAATTTTTAATTACACAGTCAATCCTTGTAGCGGAACCTTAGTAATTAAACTTGAAATAGCTGATAGACTCAGTGGCGGAGCTAGAATTTTTATCAAGGAATGTTATAATATAAATAATTAGATACATCAAAAAATCAAAGGGAGTCAACGTATAATAAATATACATAAAATAAAAAAATATTTTGCGATATAGTGTAATTTGCGAAGGGGTGTCAAGCGTGACACCCTTTGGTTCAACGTGGCTCCGCCACTTGATAGACAGCTAAAGAAACATCACTAAAATTGTACAGTTGATTGTAATCTTATGATATCTTGTTATTAAGTTAACTTTCTATATAGTAATTTTTGTAAGAGAAGATGAAGAAAGATATTATTAAATAGTTATATAGAAGAAATTTTAAAATGATATGAGATTGTGATCGAGAACATAATATTTCATATACATGGTTAAATTTAATAAATAATGAGTCTTAACATTTTCACAATTAGGTAATCTCTAATTTATGTAATACTAGTTCAAAGCTTTTTTCGAAATTCACTTTAATAAGTTGTCACAAGATAAACAAAAAGGTTGATGAAATTTAAGTTCGGCTAGGCTAGAATATTGACATAGTGAATTGTCCAATCTACTTTCTTGTCTAGTGGATAAAGATTCATTTTTATTGTCCCTACATGGAGTGTGGGGTGGGTGGGATATCCATTAGGTAGGACCCACACAAAAAATAAAAAAATAAAAAAATAAAAAAGACAGTCTAGTGCATCACATGATCCGAGAAGTTTTATTTTATATCTCGTACAACTGACACTAGTTGTATGAGGCTCCTTTTTGTCTTATAAAATTGTGGATCCCAATCTTACACTTCTAGGTCCGCAGAATTATGGGTCCACAAAACTGTGAGACAAAAAGTTACCTCATACAACTAATCAATGGCGGATCCACATTGTTCCTTGTGGGTGCTCAAGCACCCATTATTTTTGACCAAATTTAGTAAATTTATATAGGCAATTATAAAAATATTTAGAAAAATATTGAGCGAGCACCCCCAATTAAACTTCTTTTTCCTCTTCTTTTAGAATTTTTATCGGCGAGCACCCATGATTTTAAAATTTTGGATCCGCCATTGCAACTAATGTAAGTTGTATGAGACTCAAAATAAAATTTTTCGCAAGATCCAGATAAGAGCCGAATTCCTAGGGATATATTGTAAACACTAAACAGTTTACCCTAATTAAAATATTAATACTGCTTGAATTATAAAAAGTTCTATTATTAATAATCTGAAAAGTATGACAAATCATATACTAGTAAGAAACTGAAAAACACTAACAGTATAAAATTATAGAATTAGTGCAGCTTTTATTAATAAATAACAATTCATGAATATCCAATACCAAAAATTTAAAAAAATGAATTTTCTTTTTACTAATTTAATTCCGAGTAGGCCTAATTTTTTTTTTCTTCATCTTTTGCACTACCCCTTCTCTTTTTCTTTTTCTTTTCTTTTCTTTTACATTAGCTTCCCTTGGATTCCCACTTTACCTTTAAGTATGTTCTTTAGTACTAACAATTATTATAATAAAATATTCCATGACATGGAAAAACAATAATATAAACATGTGACATATGCCCTTATAAATTAAATATTTTAATCCTATCACTTAATTTGTTAGGTATCCAGTTGGCTAACATGTATTGATTGATGCACTTTCATTATATCCTAAAAAAAAAAAAATTTAAATAGAGCAAAAAAGAAAACACCTTGTTACTTCGAACTTTCTCACCTATGAACTAAGTGTTTTATCCATTTCCCTTATAAATATTCCACCATTTTTCTTCCTAACACTTACCTCCTCCTCTTCTTCTTCGTTTTTAATATTTCTTTCCTTTTCCTCCCTTCTTTATTTGAGGGATTTCAAGAAATAAATGGTAATGTTTCGAGGGGATAATTATACTTGTTTTCATAGGTGTGGAAAAGAAAGAAGCAAAAACAAAAACAAGAGAAAAAGGATGAATTGAATAAATGCAAATCTTAGGCAAGTCTGATGCTTGGCTTCATTTTTTTATATTCAACACTTCGTTTGAACTACTTTTTTTTTTTTCAATATCTAAGCTTTGTTTTGATTTTCGAGGAAAATGAAATCTTTGGGAGGTCAAGTTAATTTTACTTTTTTTTTCCTTTTGTTTTGTATTTTGTAAGTGATAGAAAAACCTTGCAGAAAGTTTACATATTGAACAATGTGTTCTCGTTGACCAAAAAAAAAAAAGAGAGAAGTTTCGTGTTCTATATTCAATTTTTTGTAATTTTGAAGAAAATTTATGTGAATTAATTCCCATCCCTTTTCTTCATCTCCTTCCCAGGGCAATTTTAAATATAATTGCGTAATTAATTCAGATTTGCATCGCGCAAAGAAATCTTAATATCGAAGTAAAGTAAATTATGTGGCTCTTGATTATTCTGGCGTAATTACTTTTTAAGGTTGATGATGCATCTTACTAATAAGGAATATGAATAACTGCACTCGTGACTAATAAATGATATTAAGATTTCTGTTGATTTTTTCCTATAAAATATAGGAGTATACTCTTGACAATTATTTAGGAACTGGCTAAGAAAGTCTGACTTATTATTTCATATTCCTTAACCAATGCTATATGTTTCAACAAAATACTTCATGTCGTGCAGAACAAAAAGAAAGTATCAATGCAAATGTATTTGCGTCTCCTTAAGCCACAAATTACATTAAAAAAGAAAAAAAATAGAAAGTATCACTAAATTTAGTGAAGATGCAATAAATTAAAATCAACGCAGTGGTGTAAGGTTTGACATAAGACCAGAGATATATCTCGAGTTCGAGTCTGCTTTTGTTAGCGAGCGCTTTACACCCCTCAGCCTAATGTGGGGTTTCCCGATGCAAATTCGGATTTGTTCTAGGCCATAATACGGAATTCAAACACAGGGTGAAAAACCAAAAATTAAAACCATAATTGTCATGGCCAAACTTTAGAATAAGAATGATGATTATTTTTTGACCTCTCCGTTTTTGTTGTCTCATTACCAAGAAGTTTAGTGGAAAGTCAAATAATTAATCGTGCTTTTGTTGATGTACGTGTCACAATTAGCGGAAAACGACTAGTAACTAAGACGGATTAATTTAAAGAAATTAAGAAACAAGAAAACAAGACAAGAAATAATCTATAGGCAATCGAATGATAATTTTCTATCGGTTAATGACTTTTCTATTGGTTAATGACTCATCAACATTAGAATAAGCTTAGATTAATCATCAGAGTGCCTAATTTGTTGAAATTAGAGTTCACGAGCTTTATTAAATGTTTTCTTAGTTGTTCCATTAATTGTCCATGTACGGTAGGGGTGGGCATCGGTCGGTTCGGTTCGGTTATGAATATTATCGGTTTTGCCTATCGGTTATCGGTTTACAATTATCATAACCCGATAACCAAACCGATAAGATTAGTTGTCGGTTAATCGATTATCGATCATTATCGGTTCGGTTATCGGTTTATCCGATAAGATAAAACAACTAAAACAGGTTCGCAATGCATAAAATAGTTTCGGTTTTTAAGAAATGTTTTGCTAAAACACTTTTCAGAATTGTTCTATTTCACAAGAATTTAAATTTACTGCAATATCCAATAAAATAAACACTAACCGAAGTTTCTATCTTTCATTCTTCAACCCAAAAAATAAAATAAAAAATTCCCAATATCAGTCAGTGACGAAAAAATAGAATATCAGTCATATTTTTACTTCGATACTTTCTGCAAATACAAGAGATCTAAATGAATAACAAATACATGACAAATCTCACTTCAGCTTTCAAACAAACTAAGAAAAATCCAGAGCCATAATGCTTTTAAACAAACTAAGAGAAAGATGAAGATGAAGTAACTAAAAACTTACATGAAGAATCAAGATGAAGCTGAAGAATGCGACTGAAAAATGTGACTGAAGAGTGAAGAAGATGTGACTGAAGAATCTGATGGATCTGAGAAATGAAGTGAAGATGCGACTGAAAAGTGAAAGAAAGAAGCTGAGAAATGCTACTGACGCCGGCCTGAGTCTTCACAGGCTGACTGGTTAGGGCGTGAGGCGGAGAAACTGAGAAAGAATAGGAAAATCAAAGAGTGAACTATGAAGTATGAATTAGCCTTAGTATGTATATACTTAAGGGTAAACTAGTAAATTAGTTAATCCTTATTGGGTAATTTTACCCAATAACAGAATTGTCAAACCGAGCCCGAATCGATAACCTAACAAATTTTTTTTTACCGCGTTACCAAACCGTTAACCCAATACCGATAACCCAATAAATAATTAACGGTTCAGGTTATCGATTTTACCCGATATATGGCCATCCCTAATGTATGGTTGTCACTAGTATTTCCATTATACATGACATTGGGTTTTCTATCAAAAAAGAATTTTTTTTGTTAATGTTCACTTTTGCCCTAATAATGGAAGATTTAATTAATTACAACTTCTCATAAGTACTTTGAATTTGGATCTCCCAGTATTATGATCGTGTGCGTGTCGATATATTGGTCTCTTATATGGTATGTAGATTTAAATAAGGATTCGTCCAGTGCTAATAATATTCTCGTATGCGATCAGAATTCCCTAGCTTTGGATCGTGACATCGTGGTATAACAACATTTTCACATAAAAAGTGGCTGCCCCCATTGACTGACTTGAAACATGAATTTGGTTAGGATTTTTAAGTTAGTTCAACCATGATTGCTACCTTCACTATTGAATCCAGATATCAATATTTTCAATGCCGATCAAATTATATTTAAATTTTATATAACAAATAAAACTCTATATGGCGATAAGAATGCAAATAACCTAGGTCACGCCGCCTTACCCACAAGGCCACAAGTATTAGCGCTTAAATTGACATAATTAGTTGCCTAATTTGCTTGATATCTCCATAATAGTCTTAATTCTCCAATACCCATTTTATTAATTCGGTATCTTTACACGAATAGTCAGATACATGCTTTGCTTTTCCTAGCCGGTAAAAGTAGGCTATACACTATTTATACACACATATATATATATATATATATATATATATATATATATATATATATATATATATATATAGAGTCAAACCTCTCTATAACAAACTCATTTTTAGGATATTTTTGGATGTTATAGCGAATTGTTGTTATAGAGAACATATATTATAACAAAACATGATTATTTGATTCCGAAAAAACTTGACTTTTATAGTAAATTATTGTTATATAAGGATGCTGTTATAGAGATATATAACCACCAGAGGCGGATCCACGTGGAGGGACATGGGGCACGTGCACCCATACTCCCCTCCTTAGGCTGTGCATTGCTGGGATATTTTTCGGATAAAGTACTTAACTATCCATGTGGGAACCCATGCTCAAAAGAGCATTTGGTGTAGTGGTAGCATTGTGCACCATTGGCCCCTATGTCTAGTGTTCGAATCTCACTTTTCTTTCTTCTATCTATTAGCCATTTTTCTATTTCTCTTTTTCGTTCTTTTCTTTTGTTCAAAACCCATCCCCTATCTTTCTTTTTTTTT
>MU712330.1:52080-63434 GCA_026770625.1 Nicotiana glauca
TAAGATTATAATTAGCATAATTAAACATCTTGAATTCGAATTTGGCTTGACGGAATAACAATATTGGTGTATTAGTGAGTAGTTGATATAAGTTTCTGTGGGTTCGACACTCAACTTATTACTTTATTACTTGTACGACCACGTATACTTGCGTGTGCGTTTGGGACCAACAGTTTGCAATTGCGCTAACTGCAACCTGTTAAGTGAGATTTCAGACAGGAGTTTTCATCATTTTTCAATTCTCTCAAACCCTAAACAACCCTAGGCGATTTTACAAAGACCCAAATTTCTCCAAATCAGATATAAGTGATTTCTAGCTCATCTTCTTCAATCTAATTAATCTTTTTACATGATTTCACTTGAAAATCTAGGATTTTTCGTGGGGAGTTGGGTGTTCTTGGGTAGAAATTAGGATTTTGGAATTTGGACCTCAAATTGAGGCCGGATTTCAAAACCAATTATATATTTGAGTTCGTAGATGAATATGTAATCGAGTTTTGGTTCGAACTTTGAGTTTTGACCAAGCAGGAGGCCCGGGGTCGATTTTTGACTTTTGGGGAAAACATTGAAAAATTTATAATTCATGCATTAGAATTGATTTATTTATCATTTATTGATGTTATTAACTTATCTATTACTAGATACGAGTGAATTGGTGGTGGAATCGAGAGGTAATGCAGTGGTTGAGTGTTGAATTACCCGTTGGCTTGAGGTAAGTGTTTGGTCTAACTTGACTTGAGGGACTAGAGATCCCCGACTTTTGTGCTATGTGAAATTCCATGTGTGTGGTGTATAGGTATGGTGACGAGTACCTATGCGCCACCAAATTACCATTTTTGGCTTGTTCCCTTCCCCGTCTCTCTGTATATTGCTATCCTACTTTAATTGCTACTTGCTCCTAAAGGTTTCCATGTCTAATTGCTTCATATTAACTGTAGTTCTCGTTATTGAAATATTAATTTGTCCATGGTTTCGTTTCATTACCCATTTGGTTTATATTGGCTTATTGGTACCTTACAACGTATCTTAGTCGGTCTCGCTGAGTAGTTTTAAATGGTGAAGTTCATAATCGTAGTAATGTTCCAGTATGTGGAATAAATTGTAAGTAACATAGGGAAATATGAGTTAGCTTGTGAAACACCTTGCCTTTATTCTTTGTGATTGGTGCTGATATATATATATATATATATATATGGTGGGATTGGGTTGCATACCGCAACAAGAGGAATAATGGTGGACATGTGGGATTGGGTTGCACGCTGCAATAAGAGGAATAATGGTGATCTGCGTTGAGGAGTAATGATGAAGGACATGTGGGATCGGGTTGCACGCTGCAACAAGGAGGAATAAGGGAGAACATTGATATTGTATCGTTCATATTGTGGGATCGGGATGCATGCCACATCAATTGTTGTTTCTGGCATTCATTTCTATTGAAGTTTATTTTCTTGATATGTTGAATTCCCTAAGGATTGGTTATAACCGGATACTGGTAGAATGACTTAATTTTGTGTTCCTTTAATGCATGTTCCGATTATTTTTCATTTTATACATCTTTTCTTTTTATTATAAACTGTTGCAGGTTATATATATTGATATGCCCCACCGTAGCATCGTCACTACTTCATCGAGGTGAGGCTCGGTACTTACCAGTCCTGTGCAAATACGGAGCTAGTGGCTGACTAGAGTTTGAGGTTGCTTCCTTCAAACCATAGGAAACCCAAGGTAGTCCTGCAGACGTCCGCAGGCCCTGGTGTCCCTTTCTATCCTAGTTTATTTCTATTTTATTTACTTCCGAGACAGATGTAACTTCCTTTTGTTCAGACTATTATTTGTTGTATTCATAGATTGTCCGTGGGTTGTGACACCAGTCCTGGGTGGATCTTGTTTCGATTTTCATTATTATATAAAGTTAAGCTTTTAAACTGTTTTCTTCAGTATTTAATTTTGCTAGTTTATTTTTTTAAGTCTTAATTATATGAAAGATAAAGGGAAAAGGGTATATATTTGGTAACGTTGCCTTGCCTAGCGAGTACAATGTTAGGCGCCATCACGGTCAATTCGGGTCGTGACTAGTTGGTATCAGAGCACTAGGTTGCTTAGGTCTTACAATTCACAGACAAACTTGGTAGAGTCTGAGGGATCGATACGGAGACGTCTGTGCTTATCCCCCAGAGGCTACATAGTTAGGAACAGTTTCACTTTTATTCATCTCTCATGCTAATTGAACACTCTTCTTTGTTCTTTCGCAGATGGGGAGAATGCGTACCGCTTCATCATCTGATCAACTGCACGATCCCCCAACGGCAACTCCTACAAGGGGCAGAGGACGAGGCCGAGGCAGAGGCAGAGGCAGAGGCAGAGCTCAGCCCAAAGCAACAGCACCAGCGAAGGAGCCTCAAGTAGAGTTTGATGATGAGGTTCCATCCCAAACAGTTCCAGCGGGCACAGCTCATGTCCTAGAGGGATTTATTGATACCACGATACTCCAGGATGCACTGGTCCATCTAGTGGGCCTTATGGAGAGTGTCACTCATGCAGGAATACTTACTGTAGCACCAGCCGTCTCTTAGGATGAGGGAGGAGCACAGACTCCCACTACTCGCACTCCGGAGCAGATGGCTCCCCAATTTTAAACTCCAGCAGCTCAGCCAGTTGGGGTAGTCCCACCGGGTGTTGTAGCTCGGACTGGTAATGGATCAGCTATGTCTTCAAATGCTTTGTGAAGATTGGACAGGTTCACCAAGCTCTTCACTACTACGTATGGCGGTACATATTCAAAGGATCCCCAGGATTATTTGGATAGTTGTCATGAGGTTCTTCAGAACATGGGGATAGTGGAGAACAATGGGGTTGACTTTGTTATTTTTCTTCTGTCAGGTTCCGCCAAGAAATGGTGGAGGGATTTCTATTTGGCTAGACCAGATGGGTCGCCTGCTTTGACTTGGGATAAATTTTCTCAACTATTTCTGGAGAAGTTTCTCCCTTTCACTCAGAGAGAGGACTATCAGAGACAGTTTGAGTGCCTTCAACAGGACTCTATGTTCGTCACTCAGTATGAGACCAGATTTATTGACTTGGACCGTCATGCTCTTCTTATACTTCCCACATAGAGAGAAAGAGAGAGGGACTCGCTCAGCCTATCAGATTGTATATGGCTAAGGAGATAGGAAGCGAGATTTATTTCCAGGATGTGGCCAATGTGGCCCCGCGAGTTGAGGCAGTTCTATCTCATGAGAGTGGTCAGGGGTATGATAAGAGGCCTCGTCATTCAGGTAGGTTCAGTGGTGCCTCGTCTGTAGGTAGGGATTCTTTTGGTAGGGGACCTCATCCCAGGACGTTTCACTCAGCACTTCAGGCATCTATGGAGCTTTGGGGGATCATGGTCCTTATGTACCTCCTTTAGGACAGCCAACTCATAGTGTACCGCCAGCTCCTATCAGAGCACCTCCTCTTTAGAACTATTATCATGGTCAGCCGGCCTGCCAGGGTCAGTCTTAGTTTTCTCAGTTGCAGTATTCAGATGGATGTTTTGAGTGTGGTGAGTATGGTCATATCTGGAGGGCTTGTTCGAGATTAGTGGGTGTTCGATCGTAGCAGCAGAGATCTCATGCCAAGATTCTGGCATCGCTTGCACAGAGAGCTAGGGGTAGGGGTTAAGGAGCCAAAGGTAGGGGTCAGCCCGCTAGAGGTGGAGGTCAGGCCATTAAAGGTGAAGGCCAGGCCACTAGAGGTGGAGACCAGCCAGTAGTAGGCCATCTCAGAGATATAGTTCAGGGTGGTGAAGCCCAACACCAATGTTACGCTTTCCCAGCTAGGCCTGAGGCTGAGGATGAGTCATTCGATGTTGTTATCATAGGTACTGTTTCGGTTTGTAGTATAGGTGCTTCAGTTCTGTTTGATCCATGGTCTACATACTCCTATTTGTCTTCTTATTTTGCTTCATATTTGGTTGTGCCTCATGATTCTTTGAGTGCTCCCATATATGTGTCCACGCCGGTAGGTGATTCTATTATTGTAGATCCTGTCTATGTTTTGTGTGTGGTTATTATTGGGGGTCTTGAGACCCGTGTAGATCTCTTACTTCTGGATATGGTTGATTTTGAATTCATATTGGGGATGGATTGGTTGTCACCTTATCATTCCATATTGGATTGTCACGCCAAGACCGTGACCTTAGCCTTGCCGGGGTTACCTCAATTGGAGTGGAGAGGGACTCCTGGTCATTCTACCAGTAGGTTCATTTCTTATGTGAGGGCTCGACATATGGTCGGGAAGGGGTGTTTGGCTTATTTGGCTTATGTTTGCGATTCTAGTGCTGAGGTTCCTTCTATGGGTTATGTGCCAGTTGTTCGAGATTTTCCCTAGGTATTTCCTTCAGGACTGTCGGGGATGCCACCCAACAGGGATATTGACTTTTGTATTGATTTGGCTCCCGACAACCAGCCCATTTCTATTTCGTTGTATCATGTGGATTTGCCAGAGTTGAAAGAATTGAAGGAGCACCTGCAAGATTTTCTTGATAAGGGCTTCATTAGATCTAGTGTCTCTCCTTGGGGTGCGCTAGTGTTGTTAGTTAAGAAGAAGGATGGATCGATGAGGATATGTGTAGATTATCGGCAGTTGAACAAAGTCACCATCAAGAACAAGTATCCATTATCGGGGATTGATGATTTATTTGATCAGCTTTAGGGTGCCAAAGTGTTTTCGAAGATTGATTTGAGATCTGACCACCATCAGTTAAGGATTAGGGCATTTGATGTCCCTAAGACAACTTTTTGCACTCTGTACGAACATTATGAGTTCTTAATGATGTCATTTGGGTTGAAGAATGCCCCAACAACTTTTATGGATTTTATGAACCGGGTGCTCAAGCCTTATCTGGATTTCTTTGTGATTATCTTTATTGATGATATTTTTATTTACTCCCGCAGCCGAGAAGAGCATGAGTAGCAGCTTTGAGTTGTTCTTCAGACTTTGAGAGACGGTTAGTTGTATGCTAAGTTTTTGAAGTGTGAGTTTTGGTTGAGTTTAGCTTCCTTCTTGGGTCACTTTGTATCAGCAGAGGGTATTCAAGTGGATTCGAAGAAGATAGAGGTAGTCAAGGACTGGCCTAGACCCACATCAGCTACAGAGATCTGGAGCTTCTTGGGTTTGGCGGGTTATTACCGTCAGTTGGTAGAGGTTTTCATCTATAGCAGCCTCGATGACTAGGTTGACCCAGAAGGGTGCCCAATTCAGGTGGTCGGACGAGTGTGAGGTGAGCTTTTAGAAGCTCAAGATAACTTTGACTACAACACTGGTGTTGGTTTTGCCCACGGGTTAAAGGCCATATATCGTATATTGCGACGCATCTCGTATTGGACTTGGTGCGGTATTGATACAGAATGGCAAGGTTATTGCATATGCTTTGCGATAGTTGAAGATTCATTAGAAGAATTGTCTAGTTCATGATTTGGAGCTACCAGCCATTGTTCACGCACTGAAGATATGAGGCATTATTTATATGGCATGTCATTTGAGGTGTTCACAGATCACAAGAATATAGTATTCGTTCAAGCAGAAGGAGCTAAATTTGCGGCATAGAAGGTGGTTGGAGCTATTGAAAAACTATGATATCACCATCTTGTATCATTCGGGGAAGGCCAATATGGTAGCCGGTGCTTTGAGTAGGAATTCGTCCAGTATGGGTAGCCTTGCGTATATTCTAGTCGGTGAGAGACCGCTTTCTTTGGATGTTCACAGTTTAGCTAATCAATTTGTGTGGTTGGATGTTTCTGAGACCACTCTTGTTTTAGCTTGTACAGTCGCTCGATCTTTATTATTTGAGCGTATCAGGGATCGGCAGTAAGAAACCCTCATTTGCTTGTCCTTAGGGACATAATACGGCACAGTGGTGCCAAGCAGGTTACAGTTGGAGATGATGGAGTTTTGAGTATGCAGGGTCGAGTTTATGTGCCAATATGGATGGACTTTGTGAGTTGATTCTAGAGGAGGCCTATAGTTCTCGGTATTCTATACATCTGGGCTCCGCTAAGATGTATCAGGACTTGCGGCAACATTATTGGTGGAGAAGGATGAAGAAGGATATTGTTGCGTATGTAGCTCGGTGTTTGAATTGTCAGCAGGTAGAGTATGAGCATCAGAGACATGATGGTTTGCTTCAGAAGATTGAGATTCCCAAGTGGAAGTGGGAGCATATCGCTATGGAATTCGTTGTTGGACTCCCACAGACTCAGAGGAAGTTCGATGTTGTATGGGTTATTGTTGATTGGCTAACTAAGTCAGCACATTCCATTCCTGTGGCAGTCTCCTATTCTTCAGAGAGGTTAGCTGAGATCTATATCTAGGAGATTGTTCGTCTTCATGGTGTGCCTGTGTCTATTATTTCAGACTAAGGTACGCAGTTTACCTCGCTTTTCGGGAGGGCAGTTCAGTGTGAGTTGGGTAAACGGGTCGAGTTGAGCACAATATTTCATCCTCAAGCGAATGGAAAATTCGAGCGTACTATTCAGATTTTGGAGGATATGCTCCGAGCATGTGTTATTGACTTTGGAGGTTCGTAGAATCAGTTCTTGCATTAGCGAGGTTTGCCTACAACAACAACTATCAGTTGAGCATCCAGATGGATCCCTATGAGGCATTATATAGTAGACCGTGTCGATCGTCAGTTGGTTGGTTTGAGCTGAGGGAGGTTCGGTTTTTGGATACAGATTTAGTACGGGATGCCTTGGACAAGGTTAAGATCATTCAGGATAGGCTTCGTACAGCTCAGTCAAAGTGAAAGAGTTATCGACCGTAAGGTTCGTGATATGGCATTCATGGTTGGAGAGCAAGTGTTTCTTCGGGTGTCACCCATAAATGACGTGATGAGATTTGGGAAGAAGGGCAAGCTAAACCCTATGTTTATCAGTCCTTTTGAGATTCTTGATCGAGTGGAAGATATGGCTTACATACTTGCATTGCCGCCGAGTTTATCAGCAGTGCATCCAGTGTTTCATGTGTCCATACTTCAAAATTATCGCGGCGATCCATCCCACGTGTTAGACTTTAGCACTGTCCAGTTGGACAAGGACTTGATCTACAAGGAGGAACCGGTAGCTATTCTAGACCAGCATGTTCATCAGTTGAGATCAAAGAATTTCCCTTCAGTTCGTGTGTAGTAGAGAGGTTATCCTGTTGAGGCAGCGACTTGGGAGTCCAAGTCCGATATGCGGGCTGATATCCCCATCTTTGTACCGACCCATGTACTTTTCTATGTCCGTTCGAGGACGAACAGTTATTTTAGAGGTGGAGGATGGGATGACCTAAAAGGTCATCTCTTGTTATAGAAGTCAAATCTGTATTTTGAGGCCTTAAAACCTCTTTTTGTTTTACCTCAATTTGCGTGTGCAGTCCGGGCGCATTTATGGAAAGCTTTTATGTGAAATTTAAGAAAAATAATTGATTTTGACCTTTAAAATTAATTAAAGTTGACTTTGGTTAATATTTTCGGTAACGGACTTGGAACCGTGATTAGACGGTCCTTTAAGGTCCTTAGTAAAATATGGGACTTGTGCATATGCCCGGAATCAAATTCCGAGGTCCCTAACCCGAGAAAAGAATTTTTTTTGAAAAATGGTTTGCTGGAAAATTAAAGGACTTTTGGAAATGAAATAGTGTGTGATCTTGATTGTATAGGGCTTGTATTTTGGTTCCGTAGCCCGAAACAAGTTTAAAATAATAATTAAGTCGAATCTGTAAAATTTGGTAGTAATCGAAATTGATTTGGTATAAATCGGACCCTTAGTTGAGAAAATGGAAATTTCAATGTTCTAAAGATTTTCATGAATTTGAGGTTAAATTCGTAGTATTTTGTGACGACCCAAAGGGGTCATCACCGTATTTCTCTCTTTTTTCGCACTTTCGAGGCCTTGGAAACCTCACTTTTAGTTTCCTCAATTTGCGTGCGCAGTCCGGGCACGAAGCTGGAAAATTTTTATGTTAAAATATCTGAATTATGTAAAAAATTTGAAGAATTATGATATTAATATTGATATAGTTTACTTTGGTCAATATTTTGGGTAAACGACCCGGACCGGTGATCTGACGGTCCCGGGAGGTCCGTAGAAAAATATGGTACTCGGGCATATGCCCGGAGTCGAAATTCGAGGTCTAGAACCCCGATAAAAGAATTTTTCTATTAAATTATTTTCTAAAATTATTAAGGAAAAATGGAAACGAAAATGAGTTAGAAAATATAGGTATCGGGCTCGTATTTTGGTTCTGACGCCCGGTACAAGTCTTAAATATGTGTTAAGCACTATCTGTAAAGTTTGGTTGAAAACGGACGTCGTTTGACGTGTTTCAGACTAAAAATGGGAAATTTGGAAGTTGTGAATTTTGAAATGAAAATTATGAGTTTTGGGGGTTGATTCTTTGATTTTGATGTTATTTTAGCAATTTGATCGCTCGAGCAAGTTCGTAGGATGATATTGAGTTAGTGTGTGTGTTTGGTTGGGAGCCCCGAGGGTTCGGGAGTGATTTCGGGGGTGGTTCAGAGTGTTTTTGGACTTAGAATGCACCAGAAATTCTGCAATTTTTGCACAGACCAATTGGCCTACGCGAACTCATAGGAGCTTCGCGTTCGCGTAGCTTTAGTTGACCCTGGCAAAATTCTCTTCTATGCGTTCGCACCCAGCTTTTGCAAACGCGATGCCTTGCACTCCCCTCCTTCACATTCGCGTGTCTACCACGCGTTCGCATAGAATGACCCAGACCTCCAGAAAAACATAACCCTCTGCGTTCGCGTTGCAGCATCGCGAACGCGATGCCCGTCTGTTCCCAACTCAATGCGAACGCGGTCTACTGTCGTGAACGCGATGAACGTTTTTCTCCAGTGATTTTAAAAGCCTGAAACAATGTTCATTACGGGATTATTCCCACTTTTTCACACGAGCTCCTCCCTTAACCCCTCAATAGACGAAATTCAAGCTCTCCTTCCTCCATAACTCTTTGGGTAAGTGATCTTAACATCATTCCCTCATTATTTCTTCATCTAATCACTAAAATCCTAGCCTAAAAACATGAAATCAAAGTAGAAATTAGGGCTTTTGGGTAGAGTTAGGTTTTTGGGAATTTTGGGCGATTCAACCTCAATTTGGGGTCGAATCTTAAAACAAATTATATATTTGAACTCGTGGGGTTATGGGTGATTGGAATTTGGTCCGAGCCTCGAGTTTGGACCATGTGGGCCCGGTGTCAGATTTTGCTATTTTTGGAAGAACGGTAGGAAATGCATTTCTAGACTATGGGATTATGTTTTTGAGCTCTTATTGATACTATTGAATCGAATTGTGCCTAGATATCATTGTTTCGGAGTCAGATTCTAAAGGAAAAGCGGTTTTAGAGCCTTGATTGCAATTTCGGACCGAGGTAAGTGTTTGATCTAACTTTTGCTCGAGGGAATAGGATTAGAGTGTTATTAATTGTTAATTGCTAAATGATCGAGTATGATGTATAGGCATGGTGACGAGTATCTATACACCGGTGTCTAGCATGACCGTGGGTATTTGTTTGTACTTGTTTTGAGATAATTTGGAACTCTTCTAAGCTAAATTATGATTTCTACAAATGTGAAGAGTTTGAGAATAAGTTGTGAAATAGTAATATTTTTTATAGCGTTGGCTCAAATGATAAATGCTATTGAGTAGGAGATGAAGGTATTGAAAGGAGTTGTAATTAAATCCCTTGCCGGGATGGTTTGAATATATTGAGTATTACCCTTGCCGGGTTGTGAAAGTTATTGTTATTGTTCTCTTACCGGGACTTAGTTGTCATTTGTGTTATTCCCTTGCCGGGATAGTTCTTACTATTTGTTTATTCCTCTTGCCCGTTTGGTTGTGACTGTTGTTTGGGTGAGGAGGAGTGATATTGCACGAAGGGTCATTCTGTGCTATATCTGATTATAATTGCACGAAGGGTCATTCCGTGCTATGTTTTGACTACTTATGCACCAAGGTACATTCCGTGCTCTGATTTGATTATATTTGCACGAAGGATCATTCCGTGCCATAAAATGAGAGTCATGTGAGGTAAAGCACGAAGGGTGATGCCGTGCATTTTATTCATTTGCTTTGGGGTGAGCACGAGTGTAAAAGCACTAAGGGTGATGCCGTGCAACTATTGAATTCTTATGCTTTGATAATTATTGTTGTGCCCTGTTTCTTAATTACACTGATGTATTTTATATTCAAATTGTACTCCCCCACAGCATGTTTCCCTCCCTTTTTAACTGTTTTGTTTCGGTATTTCTTTTCCTTTTATTGTATATATGTATATAGGATTGTACAGGTTGATTTTGGTAGTCCGGTCTAGCCTCGTCACTACTTCGCCGGCGTTAGGCCAAGCACTTACCAACACATGGGGTCGGTTGTGCTGATGCTACACTCTGTGCATTTCTTTGTGCACAGGTCCAGGAGCAGCTTTTGGGCAGCAGCAGTAGGACTTCTATCTGGGAGCTACCTTCAGTCCAGGGACTCTCGAGGTAGCCTAGCTGACATTCGCAGGCTGAAGTCCCTTTTATTTTTTTTAGTTTGTTTTCATTGTACCGAAACAGAAATATGTATTTTCTTTCATTCAGACTTGTTTGTAGTATTCTATAGTAGTCCGTGAGCTAGTGACACCAAATTTTGGGTAGTGATGTATTTCAAACTTCCGCATTTTTATATCATTTTGTTAAACTTAAAGTCTTTCGCACCTATTTAATTATTGTTAGAATATTATATTGTTGAGGTTGGATAGAGAGTGTTTAATGTTTGGCTGGCCTAGCTCCGTTAGTAGGCTCCATCACGACACCCGATGGTGGAAAAAATCTGGATCGTGACAAGTTGGTATTAGAGCTCTAGGTTGAATGGGTCTCGCTACTCACGGAAAAACTTAGTAGAGTCTGAGGGATCGGTAGGGAGACGTCTGTATTTATCCCCAGAGGCTATGGAGTTAGGAAACGTTTCACTTTTGTTCTTTCTTGTCGTGCGAATCTGTTTCTCAAATACTGATTGTCCTTCTACTCTGTTCTTTCGCAGATGGCGAGAACACGTGCGTCTTCTTCTACTGCACAGCAGCCCAAGCCCCCAGCAACAGCTCCCGGGAGGGGCAGAGGCCGAGGCCATGCTAGAGGCCATGGTAGGGGCATAGCTCAGCCCCAGGCAGCAGTTCCAGAGGTGGATCCTCATATTGATTATGATGAGGAGGTTCCAGACCCAGCAGCTCCTGTCACACCTCCTTTCGGCGCTACCGCGCCCCGCGAAGGGCGTGGTAAAGGAAGTTTTTCCAATTAAAGGACAATCGAAACGGGATTCGTTTATTAAGAGATT
>MU712337.1:5807-34157 GCA_026770625.1 Nicotiana glauca
TCAGTTTCGTACGCAAGTGTCATCAGTGTCAAGTACATGGAGATTTGATTAATTCTCCTCTATTTGAGTTACACTCAATGTCGGCACTATGGCCCTTCATTGCTTGGGAATGGACGTCATTGGGCCGATCGAGCCAGCAGCATCTAATGGGCACAGGTTTATTCTGGTAGCCATTGATTATTTTACTAAGTGGGTTGAGGCGAAAACTTTCAAATTAGTGACCAAGAAGGCAGTGGTCGATTTTGTGCATTCCAATATCATTTGCCGGTTCGAAATTCCGAAGGTGATTATCACAGATAATAGTGCCAATCTCAACAGTCATCTGATGGCAGAGACATGCCAGAAGTTTAAAATCACACACCGCAATTCCACACCATATCGTCCTAAGGCGAATGAAGCAGTTGAGGCAGCTATTAAGAACATCAAGAAAATACTTCGGAAAATGGTGGAAGGATCCAGGTAGTGGCATGAGAAATTACCCTTTGCTTTACTAGGATATCGCACTACTGTTCGCACTTCGGTAGGGGAGACTTCTTATTCATTGGTGTATGGCACGGAGGCAGTGATACCTGCAGAAGTTGAAATACCCTCCCTTCGTATTATTGTGGAGGCAAAAATTGACGATGATGAGTGGGTCAAAGCCCGTCTGGAACAATTGAACTTGATTGATGAAAAGAGATTGGCAGCGGTATGTCATGGACAGTTATACGAACAGAGAATGGCAAGAGCTTATAATAAAAAAGTGTGTTCACGGAAATTTAAAGTAGGACAATTGGTATTGAGGCGTATCCTACCTCATTGGGCTGAAGCAAAAGGAAAGTTCGCCCCCAATTGGCAGGGGCGGTTTGTTGTAACAAGAGTGTTTTCCAATGGTTCTTTGTATCTAACAGATGTGAAAGGGAAATGTGTAGAAATGGCTATCAATTCTGATGCAGTCAAGAAATATTATGTATGATTTCTTTATCTTTATGTATCTGATTGTATTCAACATATTTTGAGATTGAAATGATGAAGTCATTTTGTTCTGATATCCAAACACTTTATCCTTTGCTATCCCTTTGAACCTTATTATATTTTGTTTCTTTTCCCTCTTTCGGAATCAACAACAAAATTCGAGGATCAAACAAGAAAAGAAAAAAGAAGAAGAGAAGAGAAAAGAAAAGAAAGAAAAGGAAAAAGAAAGAAAATGAAAAAGAAAAGGAGAAAAAGAAAAAGAAGAAAAGAAATAAATAAAAAGAAAAGAAAATAAGAAAGGAAAAAAAGAAGAATGGAAGGAAGGAAACATCGCAACAATGAAGCGACTCTATGACCTGAACTACGTTTGACTTGATCTCGAAAGGGTACGTAGGTAGCCTCACTGAGGTTCAGTCACAACCAAAGAAAAATCCAAAGAATCCCCAGGAATGAAACTGGGGCAGAAGTTATGGTTGTTGAAGAAATGTGATTCCGAAAGTTGTAATTTTTGAACCCATGTTGAAATAATTTAAGCCTTTATACCTTTCTTTCTAAACCCATCCAAAAGCCACATTACGGTCCAAAGAAAGACCTTCTGACCAATTTTAAGAAATGTCAATACAAGCAGGTAAGGTGATTCATGTTGTGGACAACACTCTGGTACCAGAAGAAAGGAAATTGAAAATGAGAGAGTCTTATTGGTGAAAACCTTCAAGGGCAACGTAAGGCGACGTGAGTTGAGAGATATTAAAATGAGAGAGTCTTATTGGTGAAAACCCTCATGGGCACCGTAGGGCGAAAAGTGAGTTTTCAGATTGGACAAATGAAGAAAGTATGTGGTTGAAAGTTGTTTGAAACATGGCAAAACAAGCAAGGTTTGGGTTTTGGTGAAAGTCGTGTTGTGAAAGTATGGAGCAGCAGATGTGGTAATTGACAATTGATTGGTTGGACATAATAGGATGGTTAATCCAAAATGCATGGCACGATCAATGGAATTATCCTTTCTACTCAGATAAGTCCTATCCTTTTTCTCCTTTCGGAGTCTTTCTATCCTCAAAATCTTCGAGGTCATTGCATTTCATTTTTCTTGAAGTCTGTCTATAAGACATTTTAGTCAAAGATAACTACCAGCTTCCTAGTTGTATGGCACAACGAGATCGGGACATATTAAAGGAAAGTAAAACACGAAGGACCAATGCAAATCCCATCAGAAGGGTAATCAGATAATTGAAGGGAGAAGCAAAGTTTCACAAAAAAGGGAACAAAAACACCAAGACAGTAGCACGAGGTAAAACATTTGGGTCGTCAGGATCAGAGGGTTTGAAAGTTAGCCGGGAAGTCATGGTAAGTCAAAGCAAGTCCAAAGAAGCAAGTCGGAGCAAAGTCGGAAGCGGGAGCATGGCCAACAAGAATGCCAGCAGCTAACCATCATTTTTATATTAACAAATATTTCTTTGATTAAAACAGGGGCAGAAAGAATTTTCTTTGTAAGCAGGAGCCCACCTGGATAACAAAGGGAATACTTTTCAAGCATCGTAAGCAGGAGCCCACCTGAAGAATAAAGGGAATATCTTTTTCAAATTCAGCAAGCAGGAGCTCACCTGAAGAACAAGGGAATATCTTTTTCAAAGGCAGCAAGTAGGAACCCACCTGAAGAATAAAGGGAATATCTTTTCAAATGCAGTAAGCAGGCACCCACATGAAGAACAATGGAATATCTTTTCAAATTCAACAAGCAGGAGCCCACCTAAAGAATAAGGGAATATCTTTTCAAATTCAACAAGCAGGAGCCCACCTGAAGAACAAGGGAATATCTTTGCAAATTCAACAAGCAGGAGCCCACCTGAAGAACAAAGTGAATATCTTTTCTAATACAACAAGCAGGCACCCACCTGGAAAACAAGGGAAGTACAATCCAAATTCTAGCTTTTAATTTTAATATCTGATAACACAATATGCTCGTTCACCATACTGGGGCAGAAAATTTTCTTTGGTTGTCTATTTTGTTGTAAGCAGGAGCCCACCTGGAGAACAAGGGAATACATTTTAAAGCAATGCAATCAGGAGCCTACCTGGAGAACAAGGGAATACATTTTCAAGCAATGCAATCAGGAGCCCACCTAGAAAACAAGGGAATACATTTTCAAGCAATGCAATCAAGAGCCCACCTGGAGAAGAAGGGAATACATTTTCAAGCATCGCAAGCAGGAGCTCACCTGGAGAACAAGGGAATACTTTTCAAACATTGCAAGCAGGAGCCCACCTGGAGAACAAGGTAATACCTTTTCAAGTAATTGCAAGCAGGAATCCATCTGAAGAATGGACACATATTCCAAATTTTAGGATTCAAGCAACATCAGAGGGAATGGCAAAACATCGCCAAGGCAACAGCCAGAATTCCATTGGAAGAACACAAGATACGAGTTCAAGGCAACACATGAGCAAGTTTGAAGATATAGATAGGATTTCTTGTAACTCATAGAGCATAGTTTAGGCTAGCTTCTTTTTATCTTAACATGGTATAATAAGGAGGTCAGCAAGCAGTAACAGCAGCAACAGCAGTGAAATCACAGCTCCTGGTAGTCCAAGCTACCAGACACTCCTGAACTACACTAACCTGATTCCTGTTTAGCCCAGGATATGTAGGCAACCTCAGAAGCAGGGTGCGGTCAACTCTTTCAAAAATGCTTCATACGGAATATGTGAATGGGCAAAAATCTCTCAGTTTCCCTCACTTGTCTTTGCACGAAAACTCTTCATGTTTCCGAGCAAAGAGGGGCAGCTGTGAGCACGTGATTTTTTCCCTAAGCAAATTATTCCTAAAAATCCAAACAAAATAATTTTCTTGATTTTCACTATTTTTGTTGTTATATGTTGCATTTTTTTTGTTAATTAGTTGCATAATAATTCATATTAAAAATACAAAAATATGCATGTGCATTAGGATTTTTAGTTTCACAATTTTAGTATTAATTCATTTTAGAACAATTTAAGAAAATTACAAAATAATAGTCCTCGGCCATTTTAATCGATAATTGTTGCATTTTTTTGACTTTTAAATAATATTAGAAGTTAATTACGTTTAGTTTTAGTTTTTACAAAAATTCAGAAAAATACAAAAAATTACAAAATACAAAAAAATGAAAATAAAATACAAGAGAAAAGAAAGGAAAAAAATTGATTAAATTGGGCCATAGTTAATTCATCAGCCCAAATATTAATCTACACACCCAAGCCCGGATTTCCTGCCCGGTCTGCTCATCAATACACAACAAAACGATGCCATTTGGCATCATTTAATCTCAGCCCTTGATCATGCTCATCCAACGGTCATAACTTGATCCCCCATAATAAATGAAATGACGTCATGTGATGCCCATCTAATCTGAGCCGTTCAAATTAATTCATCCAATGGCTGTGGTTAATTAATACTATTTCATATGTATTGATACAAAAAACCAAAACTCAAAACATATGTATCCCTCTTCGTCTTCCCCTTCCCTAGCCGCCCTTATTTCCCCGCCGACCCCGTCGGAACCCTACCGGCGGGAAACACACCTTATGACAAACTCCACCAAAATTACACCGTACGACCGCCTTGAACCTCTCTTTCTACCCCTCTACTTCGTTTCCCTCAAATCTTTCCCCTTCTATTCGAATATTCAATTTTGTTTCGCTGGAACCCTAACTCCAACAAACAACACGTCATCCAAATAACCCCTAATTTACACCATAGACACGTCTAAGTGTCCTCTACCCAATCCCCACATCCATTTGTCTCAAAACCCACCAGAAATCCTCAAAACTCCAATTTCAAGTTTCCTAGTCAAGAATCCCCGGTCAATCTTTGGGGATTCATGACCGTAACCCACCCAATAGGTGTTTTCTTTTAGAAAACACGCCACTGGGTATGTTACGGATCATGAATCCTAAAGGATTCAAGCAAGAATTGGCTCAGGCGTGGATTAGAAATTTGATAACAAGAAACCCAAGCTAAGTTTTTCAACCTTCTTCATTATTCTGTTGTCTTGCATGTGTTAGTCTCTTTATGTTTTATCATATTATTTTAATTATTTTCTGTTTGATATTAGTCGAGTTAGGTTTGTCTTTTGATTTATGTTTTAAAAGTAGTATTTTTAGGTTTAAAAATCAAAATTTAATATTGTTAAGTTTTATAAAATTTGTCGTTAATTGCTGTGATCAAATAGTTAAAGATAATTAACAGTGAATTAAATTTTGATCATGGACAGTGTATTTTTACTTGTTCATGTTATTAATTTCTGATATTAGTACAGTTCTAATTGGTTATAGCTGTTAAATTCCTAATTAGTAGTTAAGTAGATTTGTTAGTTTCTGATGGATCTTGACAATTAGGATTATGAATTGGTTAGTTAAAATCCGGCAATTAAGGGTAGGGGAAAAAGTAAGTACAACAATAAATTAAGGGTATTTTGGGTAAAGGAAAAGGTCTAATGGTAGTTATAATTTAACTTTAGGGGCAATATGGGTATATGAAAAGGGTAATTGGGTAGATTTTGAAGTGAAGTAAGGGTAGATAAGGAATTACATTAGATTGGAATGTTCTAGATTGGGGTATTAGTATAATTTTTAATAAATAAGCATAGTTACTTGTATTACAAGTTTAAAATAGAGGGTAGAAATGAAATAAAAGAGGGACTAATGGGTAAATACTGAAATTTGAATTTCCCTCCAACTTTACATCTATAAATAGGTATTAATATGCCTTGTTTAGGAAGTTTTTGAATCTGAAATTTCTCCCATAAGTAATCTGCCATTCTCAGATCCAAATTCAAAAATTCATAGCTTAAAAAACTCAAAAACATTAGAATCTAGTAGAAAAATCCAAAAGGTTATTGTTTCATTGATCATTTTGCTTAGATTTGGAGGCTGTTCACTGATTTCCTCTGAGTTCAGTAATTGAAACTCTGTGAAGTTGCAATTTGACTGGTCGATTCGTTTTTTTCTGGTTTAATTTCGTGCTATTGGTTTAAATTCTGGTTGTTTTGAGGCTATTATTGGATTTTCTATCCTTTTCCTGTTGCTGTTGACTGTTGAATACTGCTGTTGGATCACATATTTGCTGCCGCTGACCTTTTGTTCTTCTGTGTTCTATTGAAATCCAGGTACATTTTTATTGTCCTTTCATCTAGAAGTTGATTCACATGTATAAACCACATGTTGAACCCAATGAATGAAGAATTGATGTTGTTCGTCTGAATTTGGAATAGCTGTTAGTTTTAAATATGTAACTTAGTCATTCATGTTTAATTGTAGTTAGATCGTTTGTTTGGATTATTTTATTCATCTGGAATTGTACTGAATTTCTAAACTATGGGTCATGAGGTAGTTAATTAATTAGATATTAGATTAATGTAGTTTCAATTTTGACTTATACGTACTTAGTTGGAATTATTATGGACTGTTAAGTGTGTGATTATTAGCTGCAATTTAGTATAGTTTAGAATTTACTTTAGTTCATTTGTTGTTTTATTCAAAAAAATAAAAATTAGAAATGGATTAGAGTGTCAAATTGATCCTGAGATCAGCATGTGCAGTTTAATAATACATCAGCTAATATTAGTTATGATTTTAAATTTCAATCCAAGTTTCATGTTTGCTTTTCGCCTCTAGTCACCTTTAGGAATTCACCAATAAATAAATAGTTTAGATAGTGTATGCAATTAAAATTCAATTTACTAATATCTGTTAATTCAAATAAATGCATATTGCCTTCCCTTGGCTATAATTATTGAGAACACTAAGGAAAGTTTGGGCAAATGTTTAAATGAATCGTTGGCTTGCCAATTCAGGCGCTCGATCATCTGATCTTCCTTATGCGGTCTGTTTTGGCTTTGTTTGATTTGGGCTAACTTCAGGCCCAACATTTGTAGCTACCAGAAATTTTGGCCAGTGTGCACGCATAGTATGATATGGGGCTCTTTGGGCCCAGGACTGAAGCCTTCCCTTTTGTTCGAACTTGGGATTGAATTCGAAACCTGAATTTTATAACATTAACTAATTTGGATTTTTATTTAGAGACAAATAAAATAGAAAACTTAGCATACTTTAGTTTGGCTTTTTAAAAAAAAATAAAAGAGACGCGCCTCACCCAAACAAATACAAAGGCGGGGCCCTCAACAATTGCTATATAAAAATACTTAGAAATTAGGAGGACCGTTTAGCGAATTTCATGGTCTTCACCAAAGATAATAAATGCGTAGTCGCTTTAGGCGCGTATGTTAATAATATTACTTTCCTAAATATGGTGCACATTTATGTAACCCAAATCCAAATCTCAACGAAATCAAAATGTGTTAAAAGCCACGGGCGCACTGGTGCGGCGTGGTTCGAGATACATTTTTATGGCGCTGTAATTCTTGTAAAAATAAATAATAAATATAATAAAATCAAGTTATTAACAAAAGGCACATAACAATAGAACATGTATTGAAATCAGACAAAAATTAAATACAACAGTTGAGCGGCCGTGCTAGAACCACGGAATCCAGGAATGCCTAATACCTTCTCCCGGGTTAATAGTATTCCATATCCGAATTTCTTATTCGCGGACTATTAATAGAGTCATAATTTCCTCGGGTCGGGATTCAACCGGTGACTTGGGACACCATTAATCTCCCAAGTGGCGACTTTGAAATTTAATAATAAAAGAATCTCGTTCCGATTGTCACTTCAAGTTGGAAATAACTCCCTTTATTATTATACCCTTTACGGGGTGTAGTAAACGTAGTAAAAAGGAGGTGTGACAAATCCAGATTAAACTGAAAGGAAAATCAAAACTAACTACCACGACTCCCTTCGGGTAGGAAGAGGAGTAGCTTCCCAATTATTAAGCTTTGCACGGGCCCCCACGAACTGCACATCTGGTTTGCTTGGACCTTCGCCTGCCTCCACCATATTCACATTGTCAAATAGCTTTTCAAACCTTTTCATTAGCTCCTTATCGGGTTCTATCACCGCAGAATGAAGCATTGCCATTGTTGGGCGCCTCTTAGTACCAGGCCGGACAAAGGAACGGGATAGGCAGGGTATGGGTTTTGAAAGGGTCCATGCTCTCTTTTTCATCTGCTTAGCTCGCCTTATGTCAATAGTAGTGGGCTTAAAGCCTAACCCGAAATTATCCAGGTTTCCAGGAAGAGATACCGGTTGTATGATACCCTGTAACGAGGCACCCAAGCCTTTTCCAGGTAGGAATCCATTCTTTATCATTTCTGAAGCCACCACGACAGATGCAGCAGCTACTCTAGGCCTAGGAATACACTATCCTTCCGGAATTTTGGCAAATGACACAGTGTCCAAGACTTGGTAAACCTATGGACCTTTGTCGTCCTCAGCTTCATCGAAAGGCATAATGGTATTACACGAATTATCCTCTCCATGCACCACCATTTCATGCGGTCCCATTCGAACTTAACCATCTGATGCAAGGTAGACGGCCCAGCTTTTGCGGCATGAATCCAGGGCCGACCCACTAAGAGATTGTAAGAAATAGCCACATCGAGCACTTGGAACTCCATTGTGAATTCAACTAGTCCTATTGTCAGTTCCAACACGATGTCCCCAACCGTGTCCTTTCCTCCTCCATCAAATCCTCGCACGCAGATGCTATTCTCCTGGATTCTCTCACTGTCCACTTTTAACTTTTCCACAGTGGAGAGAGGGCAAATATTTGCACTGGACCCATTGTCAATCAACACTCGAGTAACCACAGAGTCTTCACACTTCACTGTAAGGTAAAGTGTCCTATTATGCTCAATACCTTCCAAAGGAAACTCATCATCAGAAAATGTAACCTTGTTGACCTTGAAAATCTTGTTCGCTATTTTCTCCAGATGATTTACAGAGATCTTATCTGGAACATGGGCTTCGTTCAGAATCTTCATCAGCGCCCGGCGGTGCTCGTCCGAATGGTTCATTAAAGACAGCAATGAGATCTATGCAGGGGTTTTCCTCAACTGTTCCACAATGGAATAATCTTGCGCCTTCATCTTTTTTAAGAATTCTTCAGCCTCTTCTTCAGTTACGGCCCTTTTTACTAGTGCTGGATTGTCTTTGCCTACTTTAACCTTTCTCAGCTCTTCAAGGGCAAAGCATCTCCCTGAACGAGTCAGTCCATGGGCTTCACAAACTTCTTCTTTAACTTCCTTTCATTTGTACGTCACAGTCACTCGGTTATAGTTCTATGGGACGGCCTTTTCACTGATCACTGGTAACTGAGTCATTGGTTTGATGATAACCGGCTCTGTGCGACCGCCCTTTACAATCACAACGGGCTTGACAATTGCTCCCGGTACTTTAACTGGTTCCTGTTTTACTGCCATCGCTGGTTTGCTGACTGTCTGTTCTACGGTGACCAATGTCTTCCCACTGATTAATTTCTCATTTGCTTTGTTCTCACTGGACCTGATCATCATTACAGTTTGTGAAGACTTCTTGCACTCCCCCTTTTGCACTAACTCGATCACATGAGTCTCATGATGGGTTAGTAATGGATTCTGAGTGATGTTAGGCGTCCCCGGAGCGGGTACTTCAATTCGGAGGGTATCAATGAACTCCTAGATGGCCATTTTCAAATGCCAGCATTTCTCTGTATCATGCCCCGGAGCACCTGAGCAACAATCGCAATTCACCGAATGGTCCAGGTTCCTTGGCGGAGGATTTGGTATTTTGGGTTCAATTGGACATAACATGCCCAATTGTCTCAATATGTGGTATAAGCTGGTGTAAGATTCTCCCAATGGTGTGAAAGTTTTCTTCTTCTGCAGCCTATCATTCTTGGAAGCAAGGTTGGGTCGAAAACCAGGTCCAGTGGGGTTTTTGTAGGCTCTCGGAGGTGGGTATGTATTTTGAGTATGGTAGGTACTTTGTGGGGTGGTGCACGCCAGGGCGCCTGAGGTTGAGGGAATGTTT
The DNA here is from genome assembly GCA_026770625.1 of Nicotiana glauca. Lineage (NCBI taxonomy): Eukaryota > Viridiplantae > Streptophyta > Magnoliopsida > Solanales > Solanaceae > Nicotiana > Nicotiana glauca. Next base: position 15,711 of record MU712337.1, read on the forward strand.
GGGCGTGGTGAACTGAGAAGTGGGGGGCGGGAGATGGATAGTAATGTTGTGGCGGGCCATACGGGTTGTGTGGGTAGGTCTGGGGATGGGGGCGTGGTTGGTGGTAATATGGTGATGGACCCCTGGACTAAGCTCTTGATTCCACTACTGTAACATCTTCCTTTTTCTTCTTTCCCAATATCCCTCTAGTGCCGCTCTGGATGGCCTGGGTAGTTGTTTTAATCGCCGAATAGCTCATAATTTTGTTAGTTTTGAGACCCTCTTCCACCATACTTCCCATTTTCACTACCTCATTAAAATTTTTTCCAACTGCCGACACCAGATGACCATAATAAGTAGGCTCCAAAGCCTGCAGAAAATAATCGACCATCTCACCTTCCTTCATTGGAGGATCAACTCTGGCGGCCTGTTCTCTCCACTGAAAATCGCACTCTCTGAAGCTTTCCCCTAGCTTCTTCTCAATTTTGGTCAATGACAGCCGGTCTGGGATGATCTCTAAGTTGTACTAAAAATGGCATGCAAATGCCTGGGCCAAATCATCCCAGGTGTACCATCGAGCATGATCTTGCCGCGTGTACCATTCCAAAGCAGCACCACCGAGACTTTGACTAAAATATGCCATTCATAACTTATCCCTTCCCCCAGCGCCCCTCATCTTGCTGCGAAATTCCCGCAGATGGGCTACTGGGTCACCATGTCCATCATACAGATCAAACTTTGGTAACTTGAATCCCGCAGGCAATTGGATGTCAGGAAACAAGCACAAGTCTTTGTAAGCGACACTCACCTGTCCTCCTATACCTTGCATATTTCTGAACGATTGTTCCAAGCTTTTTACCTTTCGTATCATTTCTTCCTGCTCAAGGTTTTTTGGAGGCTTCTCTTCTTCAGCTGAGATATCTAGACGGGGAGTGTAAGGATATGGTTCTGGCGATTTGAAGGTAGGTTCCGGTGGGTAATAGTGGGTTTCCTGGGTTTGAAACAGGGGTTCACTAGAAGATCTCTATAATGTGGCGGGTGGAGAAGCCACAAACACGGGAGTGGTTGGAGGTGGAGGGCATGGGATTTGTTTGGGTGGTGGGGGTGGTGGTGTTTGGGAAGTAGTTGCATAGTATTGGTGGTAAGCAGGGTAGGCCTGAGAGGAATTAACTGTAGGAGGATCTTGTGGCTGAGCTAATGGTAGGATGTAGGTAGGGTTAGCAGGGTAAACTGGTAGTGGGTGTCCCTTTGCCCAAGCCTGGTACATTTTGGCCATTTGTTGCTTCAATTTATACATCTCCTCTTTCATGGCGTTGATATCCACAACGTCTTACTCCCTAGACGGGTTGACAATGCTCGCTTCTAACTCTTGGTTGACCATTTTTAATTTATCTTTAGAACGGGTGTTGTATGGGTGGGTTGCCGGATGCCAGTCAACTGAACCATTTGCCTGAACTCATCATAAGCAAAAACATTGTTAGTGGTTAGGGAATTAACATATACATAACCGCACATTTGAGGCATGAATGCACCTAGGCAGTTATTGGTTTCTAGCATGCATTTGCTCGACCGCTTGCGTCATCCCGGCTTTACTTATTCTCGACTCTGACATCTTTCTTGTTTCTTTATTTTGCCATTTTTTATTTGTTGCGGATTTTCCTTTCTCTTTTGTTTCTCTCTTTCTCTCTCGTTTTTCTTTTATCTCTCCGCTCTTCTTTTCATTTTGGCTTTTTTATTCTCACTGTATTTTCCCTTTTCATATGTCTATGGTCGGATCCTATGGAGATTGCCTACACATCGTGACCATGCCTGAATCATATCAAATGCAATAAATGTAAAATAAAAACAAAAATGTTTTTGGAATTTTCAATTTTACTAATATCAAGCATTTCAATTACAAGGACTCAAGACAGACTCTAAATGACATGACGAGCTACGAACTCCATCAACAATTATTCTACTTTAAAATGAAAGTGCAGACTGACTCGAAAAGAAAGTACAGACTCAGATAACTGACAAACTCTAGTGAAAGAAAATACAGACTCTAATGACAATCATAAATATATTAAAGCTCCTGGTGCCCGCGGGATATTGTTCGGTCTCGCCGCGAGCCTATGTCCAAGTTCCCCTTGTAGTCTGTCCATGTCACTCATTATCTATTTCACAAATATCATCACTGAGGCAAAGAAGGTATTCTGAGTCATATTCTCGCACATTAGGCATTTCCTGGTGATGTAGTGAGCAATAGCTAGGATTCTTTCTCTGATTATGCCTTTTTCCTGAAGCAGCCGCCCTATTTGTTCGGCCCTAGCCTCCAAAGTCTGCTGATTTCTCTCCTGGAGTTGTTGCAGGTCCATTTATAGTCGTTCTAATGCTGTATAACAGTGCTCCCTTTCGACCTTGAACTCTTTTGCTTGTTTGATCATTTTGTTTTCGGCGGTGATGACCCTTTTCTTTAATCCTACGACCTCATTATCATATTCGTCTCTTAATTGCTTAACCATGCAGGCTCGTTCGTCCGCATTTTTAGCCAACTGGTTTCGAACCCTGGCTAGTTCCCTTTCTGCTTTGTTGAGGTCGAAACTATAGTCATTTACTTTTTTCGTTAAATTTTCTATAAGCTTTGCATCTTTGGCACTTCTAACAGGGTTTTAAGCCGCTATCTTCATTTTTTGGATTTAGGCTCGTAAGGCTTCATTTTCTTTAGCCAATTTCCTTTTCTCACCTTCGTCAGCTATGACTTGCACGCTGTTTTCAAACCTGAGGTCTTGGACCTGCTTTTCCAACTCTCCTATTTTTGCCCTATACGCATTTTCTTTGGCTAACCAGGCTCACTGCTCTTGCGACAATTCAGCTAACTCCTGGAGGTGAAGCCTTTTGGCCGGCCTTCCGAATGCAACGTCCCTTCTATACCAAGCCTGATAATCAGGTGACACTTCTCCTTTGGCTCGATCCCAGACACAAGTATTCGCCGCCAAATATTGACATTCGCTCCAGACTTGGCGAACCTTTGCTTCAGGAAATTGGCCGTCGGGGCAAATCTCAACCACTTGCAAACTGAGAGCATCGTCTTTGGGCACTATCTGCCATCTCCCGAGTTATCTCAGTACCCGGTACGAGGCGTAAGGCTGAATGCTTCTAAGACCCATCAAGAGGAAATGCGGCCTTGCTGCTAGCATATATATGATTTCATCAACGGGCAACCATCAAAATGCCCATTCTATTTGACTAGCAGTGAGGAATCGAAAGTACGTTGTCCAACCCGTGAATCCTTCCGGCAGATTGACCCCTTCAATCCCCATGTAAAACTCTTCTATGCAGGTTTTCTCTGGAGACCCGTAGCTCAAAAACTGAGGACGATGGCACAAATGCTCGGTCATCCACATTTGTAACAGTAGATTGCATCCCTTGAAAAAGTCTTCCCTGGCTTTGCAGGCTGTAAGAGCGCGAAAGATTTCGGCCAATATAATAGGTGCGAGAGTGCTTTTGGCTTGAGTCATTAGAGTACTGATGACCCCGGATATTTCTATGCCAATGTTTCCGTCTTTCCTTGGAAATACCACAAGCCCCAAAAAGACCACCATGAAAGCGACACGTCTATGTTCCTCCCATTTCTGGCGGTTCCCTTTGCTACATATCTTGCTTTCCAGGTTATTAAACCCCCCGATATGGCCATATCTGTGGTATATAAAGTGTAGAGTGCAAAAGCCATTCGCCAAATCTGCGTTATGAACTGTCCTGACTATCTTCAGAGAGTCTAAGAATCTGTGTATAGCTATAGTTCTGGGGGCAACCAAGTATTTGTTCCTTAAAGGAACCTCATCCTTTCCAATGTAGCTCGTTATTTCCTCTAATGTCGGGGTGAGCTCAAAGTCTGAAAAATGGAATACGTTATGTGTCGGGTCCCAACATGTCACTAGTGCTCTGATAATATCTCCTCGAGGTGAAATGTCCAGCAAATTGGTAAGCCCTTTCAAATATTTCTTGACTTCATCTTGCCCTTCGCCTCCTAAATCATTCCACCACAGACGTAACTCTAAAGGGATTTTATGCATGATTGAGAAAAGTTCATTTTGAGTCGTGCTTATCCTGCACATTTATTAAGGCAATTTAATTACTTATTTTGACCTAAAAGCAAAAATGACACTATTTTTCATTCAAATTCCTAATTTCAAAAACAAACCCGGTTTTGCAAATACGGCCTTTCAGCACTTCGGGTGAAGATTTTGAGGCTGCATTGGCTAACCCACCAAAATCTTTAACAAATGACCAAATATGGTTGTTCTCACAAAAGCAGTCTTCTGTCGTCCCTTTGGGAACATTCGTCTATTTTTGACAAAACAGCGTCACCCGACAAAATAAAAAATTTTGGCTACTTTTTTTTTTGAAAAGGGATGGTTGGACCCGTCGAGGGTTGCCTACGTATCTCACATCCGGTGAGAATCAAACCTGCGTAGTTCGGGCAGATTGGATATGGGCGAGAATTAAAAAAACAACTATTGTAGAGAAACATATTTTGTTTTTTCTTGAAAAATGATGAAACATGCAAAACCTTTTTGGATTTTCTTTTCCTTTTTTTTTTTTGATTTTTTGATTTGCTGAAAATGATGAAAAAGTGTAAAATATTTTTTTAATTTTTCATGTATATATTTTTTGTCTTTTTCCTTAATAAAAATATAACAAAACAAGACTGGGCCCTACTTGCTTTATTTTCACACCTCACCCTTTTTTTCTTTTTTTTCTTTTTTCATTTTCAATATTTTTCCCTTCTTTTTTCCTTTCTTCTCAAAAATTCAACAGAGTTTCGGTGCTTTTTGGACATTGGTTTTTTCTAGATTATGCAGTTAACTCTCTACACCGCTAATTTCACTTTTCCAAATATTCAAGTCGGTCAGCACGCGAGTCCGAGGCAAATAAGTGTACATGCAACACGTAAGATGCATCATGGCAGTCTTTTCATATATGGTTACCTGTTCTAGACAGACCTAACCCCTGTGTTAAGTCCCCTAAGTCATATGCACGCGATGCAAATAATCGCTCCTATCAGGGATCCGGCATGGAGTCAAGTTATTCTGGGTTCAAAACCTGGGTATATGTTCTAGACTGTGTACCCGAGCGGACAACTCGAGTCGAGGAGGGGGCTACGTACCGGGAACCAAAAGGCCATCCAGCTTAGTAACTTGTCCGGCCTCTTTCTTATTTCAAAGTATGACACTAATAGAATAGGGAGTCTCAACCAGTAAGCACATCCCCGTAGGTGAGAAGAGAAGGGTTTCGGCACAGTTTATATATACAGTTCAAATAATATCAAAGCGGTAAAAAGCACATTGAGCATGAAACATGTAGGAAGATCAGATATAACCAAATACAAAAATTTATCTGAGCTCGAATTCTGAACCCTGAACAAAATGTATTGGGTTCTTATCCCCAGCAGAGTCGCCAGAGCTGTCACACCTCATTTTTTCACTTACTATACCCCGAAAGGGCGCAAAGGAGTTTTTCCACTTAAAGGACAATCGGAATGGGATGTATTATTAAAATTCAGAGTCACCACTTGGGAGTTTAATGGCGTCCCAAGTCACCGGTTGAATCCGGAACCAAGGAAATTATGACTCTGTTAACAGTCCGCGAACTAGAAATCCGAGTAAGGAATTCTGTTAACCCGGGAGAAAGTGTTAGGCATTCCCGGATTCCGTGGTTCTAGCACGGTCGCTCAACTGTTGTATTTGCTTTTATCTGATTTCAAAACATGTTCTAACTTATGTGCCTTTTATTAGTAACCCGCTTTTACTTGTGTTTTAATAAGAATTGCAACATCGTGAAAATGCATCTCGAACCGCGTCGCACCAGTGCACCCAAGGTTGTCAACACAATTCGACTCCGTTGAGATTTGAATTTGGGTCGCACCAATGCGCACCTGAGTTTAAGAAGGTAATTTTATTAAAATCGTGCTTAAAGAGTCTAACGTAATATTATTTTGAGGAAGGCCATGAAATTCGCTAAACAGCCCATCCCGAAGTCTAAAGTTAATACAATATCTATTAAGGGCCCCGCAATTTGTAGTTTTATTTGGAGGGGCTCGTCTCATTTTTATTTTAAAAGGGAAAGACTAAAAGCAACTATGGTTTTCTATTTGTGTTTTGTCTTTAAAAAGATAAAAAAAAAATCTTAATTAATTAATATTTAGAATTCGGGCTTCAAGTTCAAGTCCGGGTTCAAACAAAAGGAGGAACCTCTTAATTTGCACCCGCTACCTTACTCAAAGCCCGAATAAGCCTCAATACCAATTCCTTGAAAGGAGACTAATTAAACTCAAACGTGAGCAATAGAAGGCCCAGGCAATTGTGGCGTCCAAAGTAGTATCGGACCCAAACAATAATAATGCAATGTCATACTTCAATTCAGATTGGACAAATATTCACTGAAATTTCTTAAAGTTACTCAAAGCGCCAATAATGAAACGTTGACCAATCAAGCTCCAATTTGATACCAGATTACCTTACTAAATTCACTACGTGACAAACGAATTGCAAACAACGACTTTACTACACTAAAGGGGCTAATTGCCTTTGAATTATCTTTCTGTATTACCAAGTCAATGTTAAGCAGGAGGCCCAATTCGATATTCTTTCTAGCAAACAAATTGTCAATTTCAAAAGTTTATTGTTATTTGAACATTACGCCAAAGAAAAACCAAGTTACGACGTACTTACATCGCTAGCTTAGCAATCGAATCCCAGTTATCAACTATGAATAGGAATCAATGTTTCACAAAAAATAAACTTCCTGTTCTAGCTAACTCCTAATTACAGAATTATATTACAATATATGAAACTAGACTGCTGCAGCACACTGATTGTTACTCTAATAGCTCAATTAGTTCGTTATGAATTGACAGTCTATTTATATAAGACCTCAAGCAATCAGACTGCTTTTATACATTGAAACCAGTTAGGAACGAAATAAACTCATGATTCAATTACAAACTGCAGCACTTCATCATGTTATTCCATTCAAATTACATCAATCCTTCGACAGTTTAGAAAAGATCGAGAGAGGTACCTGGGATGAAATATAACATGAGGAAGAAGAAGTTAGCACAGCAGCACAGCAACCAGCAATCAGGAGTAATTTTGAACTCAAAAAAAATTCACCAAAACTCAGGATTACACTACAGAAGATCCAACTGATGGCCTTAAAATGACTTGACTGAATCCAAACAAACACCCAAAATTGAGCGATATGCTTCAGGAAAGCTCCAACAAATAACAGAGATGAATACCACTGCCTAAAACTCGTAATTAACTTCTAGAATGAAATGTAACAGTATTTTCCATTTTTACTGCCTTTCTGTCTTTTTTATTTTTTAATTTTTTGAAGACTTGGAGTTTGGATCTCAAATTTCAGATTTGAAACTTGTAGAGAAAGGGAGGGAATTTTTGTGAGGCTCCAAACTTGTGAAACAAGGCACTACTCATGCCCTTTTATAAGCCAAATGAGGGGCAGCCCTCAAAGTTCTGTTTTCCTTATTAGTCCCCATTTATTTTCAATTCAATCCCTTGCTTTCTAACTTGTGTCACAAGTTAATACACTACAAATCTGAACTTTTAACTAACACCCCTTCTAGGAGCTTCTAGTAGGTTCTTCCTCATTTGGGTTCCTTAAACCAAACTTTCACTTATTCTGAAATTTAACAAATTTAACTCGGCTGATGCCCAACCTAATGAAAACTAATTACAACCCAATATCCTTAATCATTGAATTAATCCTATAACCTAATGAGAGCAGTAACATTGAAGAATTCAATTAAACTATCCATTCAAATCACTAGGCTGCAGACAATTATCAACAAAACCCTGACTAAAAACCAAAACATTGATGGATTATGAATTATTGTTTGAAACCAAACTAAACAACCAACACACATAAATTAAACGGGATTTCACCTAATTAACATCAACACTAAAGAGCAGAAAGGACATAAAAATAAAAAAATAAAAGCAGAAATCGACATGTGACTAAATGAAAACATGCACCAATCACGCATGAAACCAAACAAAATTAAACAACAATCAAACATTAAAAATAAACGGAAACTCACTAAACAAAATCCATCCAGTTATCCATTTTCCAATTCGGCCATTTTCGGTGATATTTGAACGCCCTAGGTGGTGGAATCTTCATGACGATGGTGAGTAGATCATAGGGTGTCAATTTGGTATAATTTGGAGCATTTAGGGTTTTAGCCGAAAAACATTCAAGTCAATATTCGAACGGTTCCGGCCACATTCGAGGGACGGGACTACGGGGGTTTGATAGAGAAGGGTCAGGCGGTCTTATGGTGTAAATTTGGTGTCATTTGGATGAGGTGGTGTCATGGCCGGAATATTTTCGTTTCAAGATTCGACGGCTTGGGGTGGGATCCTAGGGAAGCCATTGATGGATTTGGAAAGAGTATGAGAAAGGGAACGAGGGGTGTTTTTTTGGGGCGGATTGGCGGTGGCACCAACATCGCCGGCGGAGGGGAATTCAGGGGCGGCTGCCAGGGTTTCTGGGAGAGGGGTTATGGGAAGGGGATGATAGAGAGGGGGAGTTATTCGGACGTATATATATGGGGTGAGATTGATCTCTGGCCGTTTGATCAAATAACCTAGACGGCCAGGATCTAATCTCGATCACACGGCGCCGCTTTGGGCCAATGTGGGACTGGACCAGGTAGGGGTTAATTTGGGCTGCCTGGGCGGGTATTTTTTGTTTGAGATAAACCACCTCAGCCCAAATCAGGTCTTTTATTCTTTGTTTTCTCTTTTCATTTTGTTTTCTTTTTCTCTTTTCCTTATTTAGTATTGTATTTCAATTTGTATTTTTGTATTTTTCTGATTTTATAAAAATGCAAAATTAAAATAAAGACCTAGTTTATTTCCAACACTAAGCTAATTAATTCCTAAAAATTGATTAAGTCCTATTTAAAGTAAACTCAAGACAAATTCAGTAATTAACAATTAAAATACAAAAATAGCCTATGTTGTTATTTTTATTATATTTTGTTCTAAAAACAACTTAACCCCCTAATTAAACCTAATATATGAAATTAAATCATAAATGCAAATGTATTTTTTGTATTTTTATATCAATAAAAATGCACAAATCAAATGCAAATGACACAAAATTCACAAAATTGTAAAAGAATGAAAGAAATCATTTTGTTTGAATCTTTGGGAATAATTCATATATAGGGCAAAAATCACGCGCTCACAACGCTGCCTCTGAAGTCATTAGAATACCCTATAAACCTCACCCTCTTATGCTGGCCCCTATCCTGCTCCCTATTTGCCCTCTGTTGGGGCTTATGATCCTCTAGGGTCTGGGCATAAACCTGAATACGAGAAATATCCATGCCCTCCACCAAGGAGGCTGTCGTGCACTCATTTATCAGATGTGGTCCGAACCCATTCACGAATAGATGCACCCTATCACTCATTTCGGCCACCATATGCGAAGCATACCTTGCCAAAGAATCAAACTGTGTACTATACTCTCACACACTCATGTTACCTTATGTAAGGTTGAAGAACTTATCAGCTCTAGCTCATCGTATCTCAACTAGCAAGTAGTGACGAAGAAAGGCCTTAGAAAAATCCTTTCACACAGCTGGAGGAGTGTTCGGACCCCTGGATCTCTCCCAACTATCATACTAGAGAATTGCTAAATCTCGTAACCGATAAGAAGCCAACTCTACTGCCTCTATATCACTAGCATGTATAACTCGCAGTGTATGATAAACCTGATCAATAATAGTCTGCGGGTCCTCCTTTGCGTCTGATCCGGTAAACACTAGAGGGTCTAGATTAATAAAATCACAAACTCTCGTACTAGCCGGTTTATCAACAACACCAGTATTTTACCTCTGAGCCTGAGCAGCTACCAAGCTAGTCAACAAGTGCACCGCACTCTGCATATCCTAGTCGGTAGGCTAGACGGAGGAACTGGTGGTGCTGGGTTCCTCCTAATATCCTTTGGATGAGATGGAGTAGATGAGGTATGAGACAACATGTCACTCTGAGCCTCACTTTGGCCTGCTCTAGCTTGGGGCACCTAACTGGTACCCTCTCTTGTAGCTGTATCAAGCCGTCTACTAATTGCTTGTTTCCTAGTTTAAGGCATCGCTGAAAGAAACAAAGTGAATATTAGAGACAAACACTTACGACTCAACTCTACGCACGATCTAGATTCAGCAAAAAGGTAACAACCCTAGATGTCATGTAGCCTCCTGATTATAAATGTGGCGCGCTACACATCCATAATCTGCTTATACACAACCTAGGATAGACCTACTCTGATACCAGGTTTGTCACGACCCAAATTGGAGAGCCATGACTAGCACCAATCCATATTTGCCGAGCACCAACGTACATTTTATCTAACCTTCCTGATTATCTTTTAGGGCTGACGAGATCATTATAAATGGTAGGCATAGATCATGGACAACCAGTAATAAAATATGATGACATGAACATACATAATATGGGATGACCAGACAATCAAGAAACTATATATAAGGTACGAGCTACCACGCTACCATGAAAGACTATACAACAAAAATCAGCCGACAAGGCATACCAAACTATACATGAGTCGACACCTATCCATGAGCCTCTGAAGGAACATAAGTGTTGCATCATAGCCAGAACAGGGCTCCAACATACCCATAATGTCTATAATAAAAATCCACACCAAGACCACGGCAAGTCCGGAGAAGGGATCTCGCCAATCACCGCTAAACTGGACAGCCTACTGTGGTGGGGGAGCTGCACCTGCCTGTCTATCAGGACCTGCAGCACGACATGCAGCGTCCACAAATAAAAGGACATCAGTACGAATAAAGTACTCAGTATGTAAGGCAGGGAACCATAAGTACGAATAGTAATATAAGCAGGGATAGAGAATATACAACTTGTAACATCTGCATAGATCCGAGGGCTACTGACATGAAATGCATGATACATATGTATATATACAAACTTTTAAAACTCCTCTGTGGTCATCATCATCATCATATCGTACCCGACAGTAATAGGCTTGGTAAAAACATACCTGGCCATCATAAGGCTCGATAGAATCGTACCCGGCCACATGGAGCTCGGTAAAACCCAACTGATCAGTGGTTGCATAATACGTGTCGTACCTGGCCGACTATAGCGCGGCTCAGTAGAGTAAAATAGATACATATATATAATACATGCTCGACTCATGGAAACACATTCTAAACCTTTCGGAGTGATGTAAGGTCGGTATCCTCTGTACATGTTATTAGGACTAACTCTTCATTATGAACCTTATAAGAATCAGGAAGTACAAATAACATTGATAACATAAGAATAAGAGAATCAACATCAACATCAATTGTTCCATAAGAGGGGAAACAATGTAAGTACTGCTAGCTTCTAAGAGTAGAGAATCTTTGGAAGGTCGTTCATTATATTATGTACGATTGGAGTCATGCAAAAGAAGGAAAGGGATAGCCTCACATACCTTTTATATACTTCCCAATCTCAAGATATGCAATTGTCACGACTCCTTAGTCTACAATAAGATAAACGACATTATCGTTATCATTCAAACGTCATAACTATTATGTATCGACCACAACCAATTTTACGATGAAGTAGACAGCACCTACCCTATATATATGGCATCACACAATTCTAAAAAATCCTCAAACGTCCCAAACAACATCAATAATAATCATATTGGGCCTTCCAAAATAGTCCACAGACAACCTAATCACTTCATACATACGACGGCCACCGTAGTCGTGTCAAACGACCCGGAAATGTTACGAAGAACTACCAGCCCACAACCCTACATCTATATGATATTTCTCCACACCCTTCCTCCTCCAAAACTCCAACAAACATTATTAAAACATGCAGCCCAACAGCAATACAAAACAACCTGCTACAAGTGAATTACTCGAACTCACGGCTTTCGATCACCGTCCCGTGAGTTCTTACATGTATATAACAAATTATCATGAATTCACAGCAGAAAAAATCTATGCAAGAGATCAATAAACTTACATTACTCGTTGTATAACTCATCCCTTCCCTTGGTTCTTCAAACTCTAGGTTTTACCCCCAATTAGAACTTGAAAAGGAGGGAAAATTGATTAGGGTTTGTGGATAATTTTTGGGAGGAAGTTTGCAGGGGTTTTGATCTCGTTATTTGAGATAGATAATGACGGTTATATTGTAGGAGATAACCCTTTAAATGGGCTCTTTGTCCGACCCAAAAATGCCTATTTTTGGGCTATCATTTAACCAAGTAGGTGACACACCTACTTGTCACCTAGCAGCTTGTGCAGTCTCGCAAAAATGCCTATATCTCTCTACTCAATATCGTACTGATAAATGGATTAATGATTTGGAAACTAGACTTATAAATCTTCAATTTGGTGGATAGATCGCCCCGTAATTCCAAGTACATTGGGAGAAAATCTTAATAACAGTTGACCTAAAGTTTAAGTAAAACTATGAACCTAAGTTGCGACAACTCTTGTCGACTTTTGTTTCATAACTCGTTTGACTTCAAGACTATGATATGGATATTTAATGATTTATATACCTTAAAATACGACCTCTTGAGAGTATTAAGCACCCCTAGGTTTACCCAAGAATATGAATTACAACATCCTTGAATCATTTAAATTCTAATACTTGTTAATAACCCTTATACACTCTTATATCATTTAAGATCAGTAGGATTAACTTCTTATCATCTTAAAGATAATATCTTCATAGATTTACGTCAACTACCTTATGGCATAAACTAACGTACGTGAATATGGGTTGTAACATTGGCATTGAGATTGGTTGCATCCTTATTTTCTGTGATAACACTAGTGCTATAAGTATGACAAAGAATCCAGTTCATCATAAGAGGACTAAGAAGATAGATGTTAGACATCATTTTTTAAGGAACAACTATGAGAAATGATTAATTACTATAGAATTATGTGCTACTGATAAACAAATTGCTAACATCTTTACTAAAGCACTTAGTAGAGAAAGCTTTGAAAGGAACAGGTTAGAATTAGGGATGATTAAGATCACCTAATGGGACTAATTCAGAATGAACAATGAGAAAAAAAAAAGGGAAATAATGAAAAAAAAATCTGGCTAAGAAATCTGAAACTTGTGTAAATATGTTTTTTACTCAGCTTCATACTGTAAATAGTATACTCCTGTGACATGTATTGATATGACTCACTGATCTCTAACAAAAAATTTCTCTATTTTGGTAAATTAAGGATTGATCAAGAGAATTATAAATGAAGAACCTAATTCATCCATATAGGTTCACCTGAGTGACAAGGTATGTTTCTATACTTTGCACAATTAGAAATATAAATATTTAAATCAGGAGCAGAGTCCTATCATTGTTCAACAAATTAGAAAATTCTATCCAGTTGTTCTTTGAGCCAGTTCCTTCCGTATTAGAATTCTAACCATAAAAAATGCCTAAAATCTAGGGTATTCTAACCGTTCGTTCAACCTGCACTTTCAGGTTGATTGGACCTCTAATTGACTGCAAAAGATATCGTTATCCATTAAATGAGTATTTCTCTTTAAATACTCATTATTACTTCCTGCCATCCTCAAAATTCAAAACCGTCAAAAACCTTCTTCACTTTTAATTACTTTCTTCCAAAGGTTTAACTCACCAATTCTCTCAAGCAATAAGCTGCAATGATGAACCCACAAGACAAACCTAGAACTCCTCTACAGCCTATTCCCTCTGATTCATCTACCCCTTCTCCACCTAGCACGACTCCCCAACCCAGGCGAATGAGAGTAAAAATGCTTACTCGTAAAATAGTGGAATCTAGTGCTCTTTTAAAGAAATTGAATGAGAAATTAAAGGCAAGTCAGGCCCAAGATTCTTATTCCGACTCTGATTCTGATTCGTTCAAATCTGCTAGTGAGGGGGAAGGACCTGGGTCTTCTTACTCCGATAAGGCTTAGAAATCTCCTTCTAAGGTAAGTTCTTCTTTGGCAAAAAATTTAGAAAATAGGTTTATGTTAGTTGGACATATAAGAGATGTGGAATTACCCAAGTTATGAAGGAGTGGAGGTAAAAATAAATTTGAAAAAGAAAAGGAGAGAGAGGGTGGATGTGGCAACGTGAGGGGAAAAGGGAAAGAAGTGGTTAATTATTCACCCACTGCAGAATTGTCGGTACTTGCTATTTGTGGGGTTGCATAGGAAACTGTTGAAGAAAGTGGCAAGAATTTAGGGGGAAGCGGTGAACGAGAGGCTGCTGAGGGGCAAGCTAATCTAAGCACATGGGGAAATGAAAATGATTAATCGATTGAAGAGAACCCAGCAGACCTTCTAAAAAGGGTAGGTGCAAGTTATGGGCCAAATAAGAGAAGAACTCAAACACTAAAAGCCCCTAGTGTTGTAAAACCTTCCAAGAAACAAAAAGCTTCCTCCCCAACCACTACTGAAACTCCCTTGCCAAAGGGAAGAGCCACAAAAGGTAGGGTGAAATAGAGTGAGAGTGACCTACAAAAAGGACTTGGCTGAAAGTAAGAAGAAAAGGACGGATAAAGAAAAAGGTAAGTTTGCAGAGTCCTCAGAAGTTGTTGAGGAGATAGAACAGGTCCATTAGGAGAAAGTTACACCAGATGAGGTTCAGACCTCCAAACCTAAAAGGACCAAGACTTCTTCCAAGAAGTCTTCATCTGTGCCTAAAGCTGTTGAACCTTCATTAGGCAAGAGGACAAGGTCTGCAGTGAAAAGCAAACAAGTTAGAGTTTCTGAATATGAGGAATGGAGTGGTGAAGATAAAGTGAGTCTGAGGGTGAACAAGACAAGTTGGCCATGTTTAGCAAAATAAAAATTTTGAAAAGAAAATTGCTGAAAGATTTGGTAGAACCAGGATGATTCGTTTGATTGATGCTTTAGATACTCATGGCTGGGAGAACATGATCCTTGAGATGGATGGGAGATTGGCCGGAAATGAAATCATTGAATTCATGGCAAATGCTGAGGTCAAAGATGGTAGAGTTGCAAGAAAAGTCAAAGGAGTTCAAGTGACCATTGATACAGAGAAGATGGGAGAGATTCTTGATATACCTGCTGAGGGATATGATGACTACACTAGGCAAAGACGTCCAAGTCTTGATTCTCTTCCTTTTGCTCTTGCAATCACTAGGATATTCTGTGATGTTAAAAAAGTGAATGAGGCCAAGTTTGTGCACAAAAGTGAAATGAAGCCATAGCACAAAGTCATTTTTGAGTTTGTCAACAAATGCCTACTGTCCAGGCAGGAGAGAAGGCATATTGCTAACTATATGGACTTAGTTCTGATGAAGTGCCTTGAAAGTGGAAGAAAAATTAACTGGCCTGCATTCAGCATCAAGTTACTGGACAGGGTCATCAATGGCTCCAAGGCTCATGCTACCCCCTATGGCTTTATTCTGACTACGGTTTTGGATAAGTGCAATGTGCCTCTGAAGAAATGGGAAATGGCCACAAGCAAGGATTACTTTGGTATTAATACTATGCTTGATTGTGACTATTTAGTAAATACCATTCCAAATGAACATGGTTCATCCAAGAAGACACCTATCAATAGTAAAGTCGGGGCTCTTCTTCAGGAAAGTGAGGCCATGGATGCCGATATTGCTAGGCTAAAGGCTCGTGTGGAAGAGGTATAATCTGAGAGGGATGCTCTTAGAATTGATCTTACCAAGGAAAATGAGAAGAATGATGGAATTCTTCACAATATGTTGAATCTTCTCCAAGCCCAAAATCAACCCTTTGGCTCCCCCAAGCCTTAGGAATTCTAGCGTTTGTCTCCTAAACCTGTCTAGTACCTTCAGTGACCTAGATTAGGGAATTTTCTTTATCTTTGTTCATTTTTTTGAATATTTTGCTTTCTAGTTGTGGATTATGGTAGCAACATATCCTCTATCAATGATATCTACTATTTTTGCTCGTGTTGAATGTTAATATTTCTTTGATAGTTTAAATATATTTGCTTGATTACTGATGATTGATCCATGATTGCACTTGCAGTTGTCCTGGTGGCGGTGAATACTAATTAAAATCTGGGACTTACCCTTTTTTATGCAACTTTTCGATGATTCCAAAAGAGGGAAGAGATATTAATATGGTCTTTGATGATAAGTGAATTTTTCTGAACTTTGTATTGATGAATACGGTGAGTTCTTATAGGGCCTGAGTGGGTAAAAGCACATAGTTTGTCATCATCAAAAAGGGAGAAATTGTTGACCCAAGTAAATGTGAAGCTTTGAAGACTGACAAAAGAACTAAAACATGGACCAGGTCCATCGTGTGAAGCACAGTCGTCATCAACCCAAACATGTGAGATGCACGTAAAGGAGATAAGTCTAACTTATCAGAAGTAATAACTCCTGATCTGATAAAAAAAATTAGCATATTGGATAAGGAGAGAAAGACTCCTTACACGAAGATAACACAATTTAGTAAGAGGATAGAGTTAGAGTATGAGATCAACTAGAACTCTTCTACCATAGAGAAGTAGCATTTCTATACTAGTCAATCTCTAATTACTAACTCCTTAAATATCAGTGTTGTTCTCTTTTACAAGTAATGCACATTAACAGAAGTTAAACGTGAATTGAGAGAAAAATAGCAAGGCACTTTTGCAAGCAATTTATGTGTTATTCAAGCGTGCAATCCTGAAGCTACTTGAACCAGATAGAAGAACCAGTTCCAAGTGTCTATCTTTTATTCTAGTTCAACTGTAGTAGGTGATTTTACTTTGTACCTTTTAGTTTTTATAGAAGAAATTGTATTAGGTACTAAGAGTGTTCAATTTAGAGTTAAGTTGAAGTTATCGCAACAGTTGAGGTTGTGTGACACAACGGGATTAGAGTTAATCTTAGGTTTAGAAAAGAGTTTTTATAAATGCAGCTTTTTTGGATCAATGATTTTAGTAGAAGTTTGGGACAATCCTACTGAGTAGTAGGTCGTGATTTTTTCACCTTTTGAGCCAGGTATTTTCCACGTAAAAATCTTTGTGTTCTTTATTTTCTTTACTTATTATTCCACAAACCATAATAGTTTCAACACGTAGAAGAACCTGGTCCTTCTATAATCAAGTTAAGCAAAAATTGGGTACCATGCAAATCACCCCTCCCCCCTGTTTTGTGGTATTGAAGTATAAAATATCATATATATATATATATATATATATATATATATATATATATATATATATATATATATATATATATATATATATATATATATATATATATATATATATATATATATATATATATATATATATATATATATATATATATATATATATATATATATATATATATATATATATATATATATATATATATATATATATATATATATATATATATATATATATATATATATATATATATATATATATATATATATATATATATATATATATATATATATATATATATATATATATATATATATATATATATATATATATATATATATATATATATATATATATATATATATATATATATATATATATATATATATATATATATATATATATATATATATATATATATATATATATATATATATATATATATATACATATATATATATATATATATATATATTTATATATATATGTATTTATATATGTATATATGTATTTATGTGTGTGTGTGTATTTTTAATGGGTTAACGGATTATCCGTTAAAAAAATTAAATAATCTATCCCCTAACCAATAAGCCGTTAATGAAAAAATTTTAATTCGTTCTCTGTCAGTTAAATCGTTAATCCGATACCAATAAGCCATTAACGTCGATTTTTGTTCGGTTTTCGATTTTTGTTCGATTTTGAATACCCCTACATTTACCTGTGAATATGATATATGCATATTTAATTTCCCAACTAATTCTCTAAGTGTTATTTTCGTGCTAGATGGCACTAAATTGTAACATACATTCGAATTAAGTATGAATGATTTAAAGGAGTGGTAAGGTTATATTTTGGAAATATGAAGTCCTATCGGGTTGATTATAGGTGAAAATAGTTGTTTCAAAATCAAGATGGAAAGTGAGGTGCATAAGATTCGACAAAATCGACTAAGTTTGCTGAAGGCCTGTCTTCCAGCTGGGTTTAGTGAAATAGTGTAGGTAAATTGGAAAAACACAAAGCATGAAAGTTGTAAGTCTTTGAAATATCTTTCCAACGATATATTGTAGGGCCCAAACAAAGCTCTGTGCAAAATGTTATGCCCATTTTACAAAATAGTGTGTAACCATCGCGGTCATGAGGTAGTGCTCCAGCTATTTACCGCTGTCGGGACTACGGTCATGCCTACTGGGACACGGTGGCTGACTTGGGAAGTCATTGTTTTAGCCCTATTCCTTCCCCCCCCCCCCCCCCCCCCCCCCCCCC
>MU712337.1:35046-60118 GCA_026770625.1 Nicotiana glauca
GGCTCCCACCCCAAAACATAAAAACTTGCTCTAGAAAGGAAGGCTCTCAAAAATCTAACTCCTTAAAGGTCCCTCCACCACCCAAGGTAAGTTTTAATGGTGATTCTAAGTTAATTTCAATTCCCAAAATCTTATTAAAATGAGTAAACCATCCATATCATTAGATATTCAACTGGGACATCATTGTTGAGAGAAGGAACCCTAGAACTCGAATTCAAGGGGATTGAACTTCAAAAAGGTAATGTCTTCACCTTCTAATTGATTGTAGAATTGGATAATGTTTATAGAATCTAGCTGATGAGATATGTGTTGGTGGGTTTGATACAAAAGCATGAACGGTTATAGGTTTATATTATTGATTGGTATTGTTGATTAAGGGTATTGTTTACCTTATGGGTGATGAAGAATGATGTTGATTAGAACCATTTGAAACTATAGAAATTATTTAGGAGCAAGAGAATGGGTAATTGGGTGCATAAATACCATTAATAAGGGCTTGCAGCTTTATGCCACCAAATGTTTGATAAAATGCCTAAGTGACCAAAACATGACTATTGTTGCTAACTTGAAATCCCTTTGACTTGTGTTGATATAGATTAAACTTAAAGGGTTGGAAAATGTTGTATTATGCTCAAGGGCAGGAAGTTAAGGTATGTGAGTCTAACTATCTATGTTTGAAAATGTTAATGATTCTCCCTACACTATGTTTCTTTTACCACGTTATCAATTGCCTCAGAAATATAGTTAAGCCTAGTTCCTTGAATAGTTGTAGAAATTCTATTCTCTAGTTTCATAACTCGTTCATGACTTTCATTATGAACGTTGTGAGCACGGTTCGTATTCAATATAAACTTGGGTTTGATGTCCTTGAGTCTCAGTATAGCTTACTCGGCATGTCATAACCAGTTGAAGTTTCAACATTCATAATCAGTACAAGAATACATGTCTCAGTCTAGTCCTATTCAGTATTCCAGTATTATGTAACTCAGTGTGATTCAGCATTTCAGTATCATGTATTGCAGTATGATTTTATGTTCTTCATTTTAAATTCTTGAATGTTGAACACCTATATTTGGGCTTGAGGCCGGAGTTATGTATACGTATACATGGGCCCGAGGTCGCAGTTTGTGCACATATATATTAGGCTTGAGGCCGCATTTTATTTATTCAGATAACATGTGGTTCATTATTCAGAAGAGGAAGTATTCATATCCTTACTTTTTTGAATTAAGTTATCAGTTATCAGCTATCAGCTTAGTTATCAGTTATCTGTTACCAGTTATCAATTATCATTTCAGTTTCAATTTCAATAGTTATCATTTCAGTTATCAATTATCAATTCTCAGTTATCAGCATAGTTTCAGTTTCAACATTTATAATTCTTTCTTTCAGCTGCTTTACATACTAGTGCAATTCAAATTTACTGACGTCCCTTTTGCCCGGTGCCTGCATCTCATGATAATGGTAATAATTTATAGATTGATGATTCAAAGCGCTAGGATTCTCGTACCAGCTATTTGGTGATCCCCAGTTCTTTCAGGACATTATCATTACCTTACAGTTTTTAGTATATTCAGACAGTCAGTGTTTTCAGTACTTCATTAGAGTCTTCATAGACTAGAGTAATAGTTAGATAGAGTCTCAGACTTTTCATGTTAAGCTATGTTGGCTGCAAATATATTTCAGAATTGTATTAGTATTTCTGCACTTTAATTTGTATCATCTAGACTTTCAATATATTAGCATACGTCAGTTTATCTTCCTCATTCAGTATGTTATGATATCACATGTTGATTCAGCCAGCCAGTTGGTTCGCTAGGTCACATATAGTCAGGCACCGAGTGTCGTGTTACGTTCAGGCCCAGATTTGGGGCGTGACAAAGCTTGGTAACAGAGAACTAGTTTCAAGAGTCTTAGGAAGTCTATGAAGTCGTGTCTAGTAGAGTTCCTTTTATATGTGTGTGTCGGTCACGCATATAAACAGTTAACTACCAAGACATCCAGGATTGTCTCATATATTTCTACTCTAAAATGTGCCATGAAGCTTAGAGTAATAGTTAACCTTCTCTTCCTATCCAATTACAAAGGTATTGGATGCCCAAGCGACGCGCAGGAGAAACCTAAGGTCCTAGAGAGGATAATTGCCCATTGGGATATAATTATGGAGTACAAGTTGGTAAATATGAGACTTGAGAGGATGTTAAAAGTGGGATGCAACGGATAGTAGTTCAGGTTATAGCATAACCTTATTAGAAAGTACAAAAGTAGTTATCATGTCATATGGTTATCAATTTACCTCATTTACCAGTTATACAATATTTCAGTTAGCAAGTTTATGGTTATTCAGTACGCTAATATTCAATTATATTTTGACCAAATATACAATTTTTAGTATATCAAAAAATTTGGTGACTTGTGAGTATACACTGATGCATATAGGTTCTCAAAGAAAATATAAGTAACACTGTTATAGCAAAACCTTCACATATTTTAGGTCTGGATTATGACCAAGACTCACCGGAGGGCGCAAGAAGTAATTTATCAGATGATGGTATACTTTGAAAGATAAGTTTGTGCATGGTAGTGTATTGGTGTGTGTTTTACCTCTTAGAACAACTTCATTTAATTCTTGGAAATGGAGTCACAAGTTGGATGATGATAGTTCAGATATCAGACCCTAACATTGATCACTGTAGTTTTGGACAGAAAAGAGCCTAAGGGTAACACACCTAGGAGTCAGAAACGTTTGTTATTACCAAAGATATGATTCTATACGACTCATGCAAATGAGTAGAAGATATGATGTATGCAATGAGAACCAAGAGCAGCCAATAGTGAATTTCAGGTAACGATTTTAAGTTGATCATATTTATTCAATCAGAATTAGAAGTACCACATTAGTAGGTTACTATGAGAAGCAGATATTGTTGTAAGATAGAAGATATGGCAGTTCCCCCTTATCAGTTATCATCTCAGTTATTAGTTATCCATTATCAGTTCAATTAACAGTTATCGGTTATCATTTCAGTTTCAGTTTCAATAGTTATCATTTCAGTTATCAATTACCAATTCTCAGTTATCAGCTTAGTTTCAGTTTCAGCATTTATAATTCTTTGTTTCAGTTACTTTACATACCAATGCAATTCAAATGTACATACATTCCTTTTTGCTCATGACCTACATCTCACGATGCAGGTAATGATTTACAGATTGATGATTCAGAGCGCTAGGATTCTCATACCGGCTATTTGGTGATCCCCAGTTCTTTTGGGGTATTATCATTACCTTACAGTCTTCAGTATATTCAGACAGTCAGTGTTTTCAGTATTGCATTAGAGGCTTCATAGACTAGAGTAACAATTAGACAGAGTCTCAGGATTTTCATGTTAAGCTATGTTGGCTGCAAATATATTTTAGAATTGTATTAGTATTTCAGTATATCAGCATGCGTTAGTTTATCTTCCGCATTCAGTATGTTATGATATCACATGTTGATTTAGCCAGTTAGTTGGTTCGCTCGGTCACATATAGATATAGTCAGGCATCGAGTGTCGTGTTACGTCCAGGCCCAGGTTCGGGGCGTGACATAAATATACCTGTAGAATTTCCTGAGAATCCCGTTTTGGCAAGTACAATATTCTCAGGTGCGACCCGATAAATTTTAGGACCTAAAGCCAAACTTTATGTAGAACCTTAATTTTTTTTATGAAATTTATTTTTTTATCTTTTTTTAGATGCATAGTTATTAATAATTTTCTTATAATCAGTTTCTCCTAATAAGTCTTCTCAATTGACAATATGGCTAGTTCATTAACTCCTTGAGACATTTTTTATCTTAAGTAAAATTTTAACTCCTTGAGACATTTTTTATCTTAAGTAAAATTTTATCAATATTCATTTTGAAAAACTTCTTTTCGCTGAAGCAATAGTAACACGAGTTATTACCATTATTCTTTAAGTAATATTGACATTTGAAAAAAAATAAAAAAATATTTTATTGAGTATATTAATTAAATCATTATCTTCTATTTGTACTATTTTTCTTAATACTTTTAATTCAGATAATAAATCTAAACTATCAATATCGGAATGATTATTATGCTTTAAGAAACATTCAAGATTCGGGCAATATTTTCTCAAATTTCTATCATCTGGCGATCTTATTTTCTTACTGCTAAATAGAAAAAAAAAGTATTTTTCTATGATCTGAATTGTTCAAATTTATTTTGAAGTAAAAAAAAATAGCTTTATCTAATATGCATATAAAAAGTAATCAACTCTAATACTCTTCGAGAGATTTTGAGATTTTATTATCAGTATTCTCATCAAATTATTTCTTTTCTATATCACTCGTTCCGTACAAAATTCGATTTTAATATTCATTTCAAATACATTTCGTTGGCATAAATCACATTAATTGCATATCTTTTTTCTCTATATTTGCTAAAGAAAAAAGTCAAACACATAGCTTTTTAAAAAAAAATTATATATAACTTCTTAGGTGTAATAAAAAATAAAAATCCAAAAAGTATGAGGACTAAAACAGTCACTTTACCTGTTTTAAGGAACGACCGCCCTGAATATTCCTATATTTTGAAATTTTAAACTTTCCCATAAAAATCTGTACGTATTACTTCCCATACAAAATCCCCATGTAAATGACACTTCCCTTGCAGTGGCATTTTTGTAAATATTTGTACGGCTGTAGTTGAGTTTTTCTACAGTGCTAGTAAATCTCGCGCGCGTGTTATTTTCTAGAGGCAAGCATCTATTCTGGTGAAATTGAAGCATCCCTCCTTTTTCCTCTTGTGAATTATCACTTAATGACGAGCTTAACTGTTTTTGTCATCAATGTGACAGGCTTAATAATGTGTGTTTCAAAACACTACAGATTTTATACATGCTCTGAAATTATTGGTTCATACACTGGCAAACCGACTGTCTGATCAATACATATTCATGTTTTTCCCCAGAAATAGAATGGAGAAAGTGAATAACTTTTTTTCACATATTGAATATAAAATAGAAAAAGAATTGAGGATCTGATTACTCTATCAATTAGTCAATTACTCCACCACGCCCTTTGGCTAAACCAAAAACATCCATACGTCTATAGAAAGTCTTTTTAAGATACAAACGAACTACTGATAATAGCATAAGAATTTTAAATACATCGATTTGCCACTTGAACGATACAATACTGATCGTTTTTGAATAGTAATAAATTAATAAACTTCTGTTTTTAATTAATATATTAAATGCAACTTAAAAACTACTACTAGCAATTTTGGACTACTTCCACTTTTCAAAGGACCAAACCAGGTAGTATAACGCCATATCTCCAATTTTATGTCTCGTTCCATCACCAAAGGAAATTTTAATAAAGCAAAAATGATAAAGCAAAATTATACCGTAGAATTTTTTTTCTGAGCGTTATTAGACGCTTTGAGTGTAGAAGCGGATCCAGAATTTAATTTTTATAGGTTCATGCAACGACCTCGAACAAATTTTAACAAATTTTCAAGGTAACTGAGTTGATATTTTGTGAGTTTTTGAAACATATTTATATGTTTGGACAAAATCTACTGCCTTCACGTAAACCAGTAGGTCGGGAGCTGGGAGTTGGTACACTCTGCCTTCACGTCCTGAATTCTTCCTTTATTCACCAATCACAATACAGTAATGTGAAAATACAAAGGAAATATTGAGTGATACGAAAATATGATACTTTAAGTTTTTGCCAGAAACACACACCAGGCAAAAACAAAGAGGAAAAGGAAAAAAAATTAGCTAAAGTTCACATGCCTAAATTATCTACTTACGAGTATCCTCAGGACGAACAATACCCGATGCAACCTTAGTAGCATCTCTAGCAGCATCTTCTGGTTTCTTCTTCATGTACATCATGTAGTACCAAATTCCGCCAACGACGACGGCGCCGCCGACCGCTATAGTGCCTGGACTATAAGGTAAACTTCGCAACCGATTCATAACGCCACCAGCCATTTCTTCTATTGAGAAGACCTTTTTTTTTTTCTTCTTTGAATCCCTTTAAAGATAAACCCTAATAAGGTTTTCTTTACTTGGTGATCAAGTGATGTTTGAGTAGGTGTAAAGACGTGGAACTGAGGACAAAGGCGTGGGGAGTAGACACGTTCTCTCTTTTGTGTCACTTTACGATAAGTTGCATGTATATACAAGTATGAAGTATGGACGTAGAGGCGGTAAAGGATAAGTGATGGTACGTGGTGACTCACCAGGCAACGTGCTTAAAGGTTAAGAAACCTTAGCTTATATTTTCGTTTGGTAATTAACTTACATAGTAGTGTACACATTTTTCTAAAATAATTAATAATTAAGTTTATCTAAGATAATACGTTTTGTAGTAGCACTTTGGATAATTTAAAAGGAAATTTTACCTCTTATGGCAAATTATAATTAATTTATTACAAATCAAACAATTTCAAAATATTATTGCTTATATTTATTTTTTATTTTATTTTATAACAAAATAAGTATTATTTTATACCTTATGAGGCATGAAATACGACAATTGTATTCTCTCTCTTCCTTCTCTATCTTCTCAATCCTCTCTCTTCTCCCACAAACATAACACGAACTTTTTGATATCTCGGATTCCATTTGTTGTTAAATTTACCCAACTTCTAGACTAGAAGAAAAAGCAATATTAGCGCTGCTACTTTCGTGCTACGTTCTCGGATCAAGATTCTCCATCATCCCGCGCGCATCCAGGGAGCTCGCTGATTGCTAGCGAACAAATCTGGCGATGACTACGCCGGAGAAGATTTGAGGGGTGAATTTTTGTTCGTCTCCAATTTTAATTACATTGGATTATTGTACAAATTCACTCCAACACATTTTATTTTTGTATAAATACATTAGTTTTTTTTGCATGTATTTATGTATTCCGAAGGTCTATATTTTTTTAATACAATTGTATATTACTGTATTTTTGTGATTTTTTGTTGTTTGAATATGGTCGAATTGAATACGGTGAGTTGATACAACATAAAATAGTGAAAGAACGAATATATGTGAATTGAATACAATATACAGTCAAATGAATAGAACGGTATGCACCCTATTTTTTGATTTTTTGTTATTTTAGTATAATTGAATTCAATATAGTGAAATTAAATGTAAATTTAATATTGTGGTTTCCGTTATTAAAAACCCCACTATTTTTAGGCGGATTATTTAATTTTATTTATAAATATAATCCTACGAATACATTGAATACAAAATTAAACCGTTGTAATATCTATTTTTTGGACGGATTACCTCAATGTATTTATAAATACACTTGTACGGGTATATGAAATACAGAACTAAATAGCTATAATTCATATTTTTAGGCGGATTATATTAATGTATTTATAAATACAATCGGGTGAATACATGGAATACATCACAGTAGAAATGACATTACGTAGAATTGATTTGTTGAGTTAAATTAGGATTGATACACGCTAATTGATACTTTTTTGTTATTAAATAGGTGGACTCCCCTACAAATACAGCAAGCCGCGTAATAACTAAATAATAGCTATAGAAAATAATTATATATAGTAGCTATATAGAAGTTAATAGCCACTAACTAATAGTGATTTCTGAAAATTTACAAAAATAGCTTGTTATAATCAATCAAAATATATTACTTCCTTTGTCTTAATTTATGTGACATTTTTCGTTTTTCAAGATTCAAACTTTTTAATTTTAATTATTTATTTGGACATTTTGATTTTTTGAAATAAAATTTATATTAAAAATTACGTAAAAATACTATAAGTCATAACAATTATTATTTTAAAATATTTAAAAGGCATATGAATAAATACAATCAAAATATAATTCATACGACTCCTGAAATTCCAATACCTTCGAAGATTTCTTCATACAATTATAATGAAGAACATGAAGAAATTATCTAAGAAGCTTAGAAAGAACGAGAAGAAGAAGAACATAGGTAAGGTTAAGAGAAGAATATCAGGCGGAGAGATAGAGAGAGAAATAGTAGTGTATTAGTTTTCATTATCTCAAAAAAGTGTATTGTACATATTGTGATACATGTATATATATACTAGTGAATCAATTATGCAGTTAAGAACTAACTAACTAAATCTCTAACAACCATTAGTTGGTTATTTAATAGCTTTTAGCTAGAAGACTAATCTACCCTCACATTATATTATTTAAAACTCCCCCTCAAACTAGGTGGTGGAAATATATTAATCACGCCTAGTTTGAATTTCAAATACTCATGTTGAACCTTGGTTAGAACTTTTGTAAAAATATCTACTGGTTGATCTATAGTAGTGGTGTACTTGGTATTGTCAAGACCTTGTTGAATTCTTTCTATCACAAAATGGCAATCGATTTCAATGTGTTTAGTTCTCTCATGATAAACTGGATTTGCAGCTATTTGTATTGTTGCTTTACTATCACTATAGATGTCAATAGGTAGTTGAATCTATGCATCAACTTCAGTCCGCAGACCATATAACCAAATTAGTTCAGCAACTATCGTGGCTAGGCTTCTGTATTCTGCTTCTACAGAGCTTCTGAATACAGTAGTCTGCTTCTTAGACTTCCATGAAACCAATGAATCACCAACCTTGATTAAATAACCTGTAACTGATTTTCTAGTTAGAGGACATGTAGCCCAGTCTGCATCACAATAAGCTGTGATTGTGTTACTTTGAAAGCTTGATAATAGGATCCCTTGGCCTAGCTGATTTTTCACATATCTTACTATTCTCAATGCAGCTTCCATGTGAGATCTTTTAGGTTGTTGGAGAAATTGAATAAGAGTCTGAACTCCAAATGCTATATCTGGCCTTGTTACTGTCAAATATAATAGTTTTCCTGTTAATCTTTGGTAGGATGTTTGATCAACTGTACTATCTTCATTTCTTGAATACTTTGCCTTGCCAATGTGATCATCATACTGTTTAGAAGTTAATTTGATGTTAACATCTATTGGAGTTATTGCAAGTTTGGCAGTAGCTAATCCAGCTTCTGAAATCAACTTTAAAGCATATTTCCTTTGATGCATAGTAATTCCTTGACTGGACTGGCAAACTCAATCCCGAAGAAGTACTTGAGCTCCCCCAGATCTTTAATTTTGAAAGCATTTTGCAGTAGAGTCTTTGTTTCTTCAATTAAGTATAGACTGTCACCTGTAATTAACTGTCACGATCCCAGTTCACCCTCCATGAACATGTCGTGATGGCACCTAGTCCCTATGACGAGTTAAGCCTAACAATGCGGAAGATAAACCAAAATTTGCAGAAAAAAATAAATAAAACTAAACTGGTAAAATAAACAGGGTTTAAGGTGCCGCTCGGAACATACCACAATAATTCTCAAAGCTAAAAAACTCCCCAAAACCCGAAAACTCACAAATCACAAGCTAAGGGATACATAAGAGGCTCTGACTCAAGAATATCTATACAAGGAGAAAATATTGGAAGAACTATACTTATTACAGAAAAGCTGGAAAGGGACTCCTCGGTCTACGGACGTAGCAGATATACCTTGAAGTCTCTACCGATACGCCTCCTTCCAAGGCTGACAGAACTGAACGGGAGTACCTGTATCTTTACAAAAAAAAATGTGCAGAAGAGTAGTATGAGTACACCACGGCGGTGCCCAGTAAGTATCAAGACTAACCTCGGTGGAGTAGTGACGAGGAACAGTCAAGGCACCTACCGGTCGATAAACAGTATAATCATAGGAATAATGGTAACGACATATGAATATGTAAAGAATGCATGAACGACCAAAAATGCTATAATTCACAATAAGGGATAAATACAACAATTAACAACAAGAATATAATAGACGATGATACAAAACGACGGCAGAATCACACCCCAAATCCTAAGGTCACAACACAGCAAGGAAAAAAAACAAGTCAATAACTCATATCATACAATGATGTTCACAGAAGGTCTTATCCTACTCTTTCCACAATTTCACCAAGTCTCGGACAAACTACAACTCGCGAAGACCCAGCATCTGAAATCTAACAATTAGCATCATGTGCCCCATCAATCTCTTGGGCATACCGACAACTAACTTGCTAACTAGGGCCACTCTCACAAATATAATGGATAAACGAGGGCGTACCTCCACCCTTAGAAAAATAAGGAGCAATTCACCTCTAATAGGAGTGTTCATCTACGTGCATGCTTGTGCAAATGTTTCTAACAAAATTCTACCAACTAGCAAACATGAAAAGGAGGACGGACCACACGTACGATGTTCCCTCACAACTCCCAAGCGGTAACGTTCATATAGGTAAACAACCTACAATCACAATAGAAACAAATAGGAATGCCTCAACAGGCCGTCACAACTCTATACAATCAATTCCCGATGTAGCCCCCCTTATTTCGCCATGAATATGATAGGCACCGCCTTATTTCGCAACACGTGCATAACAATGTCCCACCTTATTCTGCCATATGTGAAACCCACATATAAGCATATAACATATTCCGCCTTATTACGCAGCATGTGCAAAACATCAATAACAACAATGGCATGGCAAAGACCTCGTGCAACCCTTCAACAATAATCACACGGCAGAAACCTCGTGCATCACAGTAGCAACAACCGCACGGCAAAGACCTCGTGCATCAGAATATCAACAGCCGCACGGCAGAAACCTCGTGCATCACAGTCTCAAGTAAAACACAACAATGACAATACATATAGAACAAAGCAAGAGAATCAACTCCACGAATTCCATTCACCAAAAGACGGTACAACTAACTCACAAGGAATAACCATAACAGGGAAATACTAAGCGCAATAAGAACAGCTCAACAAGAAATAATACGAAACAATGATTTCATAATACTCAGTTCAACAATAAGAAATTTAATATGAATCAAATAATTACAATTATGGAAAATATCAACTAAACGTGGATATCTAACTTCTTTCCAATTAAGGCCAATTATTTACATAAGAGATAGAAATGATGCTTTCCAAATAAAGACAACAGTTAAAACTGTTAGTATGACTATAGAGGGGTAAATATCCACAGTTAAACGAGTAAAACCAATTAGGCAACAACTATAACCAAAAGGGAAATAAATTCCAAGTAAATCATGTAGATGTGAAACTAACAACATGGAACTCAATCGTATCAAGAACAACTTCATGTTCGGTGATTATAACGAACTAAGAGCCTAAAAGGGGCAATTTTCCATAAATAAATCCAAGCACGCACTCGTCACCTTGCATACAAGGAATACAATTAGCAAGGAAGACTCAATTCCTAAGGGGAAGTCCCCTACACAAGGTTAGGCAAGATACTTACCTCGAACCGGCTCAATATCACTAGAAACCGCGCCTTTGCCACGAGTATCCGACTCCAAATGGCTCAAATCTATTCAATTAAATTACACATCATAAATAATATTGCAAACAACTGATTTCACTATTAAAATTAAAGCTAAGGCGCAAAAATAGGTAAAATGACCAAAATACCCCTCCAGCCAACGCCTCAGAATCGAATAATTTTCATATTTTCAGAACTCTCGTACTCTCATGAGTCTAACCACATAAAAATCTCCCAAATCGGAGGTCAAATACCCCCTAAAAACCCAATAGATAAATCTAAGAAGTTTCATCCAATTTTCCAATATTTTGACCTTGAATTCGAATTCTAATGGTGGATTTAACTAGATATTGATAGAAAATAACTAAATGAGGTTAAGGAAACATTACCCAGTGATCTCCTCTTCAAAATCCACCCAAAATTGCCTTCTCCCGAGCTAAATTTTGATTTCTCTAACTTTTGAAATAAACCCTCGGATTTCCCCTTTTCAGAACAGTGCTTTTTGCTTTTGCGGACAAGGGACCGCTTCTGCGGTCCCGCACATGCGGACCACGAGCCGCTTCTGCGACTCCTCACTTCAAATTCCAAATTCTGCTTCTGCGGTCTTACACTCGCGGAAGCGATTCCGCTTCAGCGAACTTTCCACCGCTTCTACGGACCCAGCTGCCTTGACCTCTTTTCGCTCCTGCGGTGACAAGCCGCTTCTACGGCTCCGCTTCTGCGGTTCCCAAGCCGCAGAAGCGGAAACACCAGAAGGCCTGCTGCAAATTTTCTTTCAAACTTCGAAATTTGCCCGTTGAGCATCCGGAACACACCCGGGGCCCCCGGGACCTCAACCAATCACACACACAAGTCATATAACCTAACACAGACTCACTCAAAGTTCCAAATCATATAACACAACATCAAAACGACGAATCAAACCAAAAATCAAGTTTATGAACTTCTAAATCTTCAAATATCGAAACCCATGCCGAAACCTATCAATTCAACTCGGAATGATGCCAAATTTTGCAGACAATTACAAAATGACATAACAGAGCTGTTCCAACTCTCAGAATCGCATTCCGACCCCGATATCTCAAAAGTCAACTGTGGGTCAAACTTCTTCGTTTTCCAACATCAACTTTCGCCGAAATGCCTCTATTACTCTACGGATCTCCAAATCCGACTCCGGACGCGCACCTAAGTCCAAAATCACCATACGAAGCTGTTGAGATCATCCATGGTCCATTCTGGGGTCGTTTACCCAAAAGTCCAATTCCGGTCAACTTTTCACCGTTCTAACTTCCAAAATAAGGTTTCTTCTCTAAATTTGACTCTAAACCATCCGAAAGCCGAATTCCACCATGCACGCAAGTCGATACTCATATTCCGAAGCTGTTCCAGACCTTATGCCGCCAAACGAATCTTAATTTCTCAAAACGACCGATCGGGTCGTTACATTAACATGCCATCTACATAAACTAGAATTAGAGTAGTACCTTCAGTTGTCTTTCTGATGAATAGGGAGTGATCATACTGGCTTTGTTTGAATTTGAACTTCAACCTTGCTTCACACAGTTTTGCATTCCATTGTCTAGGTGCATGTTTAAGTCCATATAGGGATGTAACAAGTCTACACATAATTTTCTCCCCCTGACTTTTAAATCCCTATGGTAGGTCCATATAGATTTCATCAAGAAGATCCCCTTGTAGAAAGATATTGTATACATCTATTTGATGTATATGCCATTTCCTTGAAGCTTCTAGAGCTAGAATAATTCTTACTGTTACCATTTTCACTACAGGTGAAAAGGTTTCTTGATAGTCAATTCATTCCTTTTGACTATATCCTTTAGCCAATAATCTAGCTTTGAATCTTTCAATCTCTTCTGTGGCTTTGTATTTGATTTTATAAATCCATTTACATCCTATAGGCTTCTTACCTTCTGGAAAAGTCATAATTTCCCATGTATGATTATTTTTAAGAGCCTTTATCTCTTCCTCCATAGCTTGAATCCATCTAGGATCTAACATAGTTTCAGAATAGTTAGTTGGTTCAAACATTGTTGAAGTTGTAGCTAGATATGACTAATATTTAGATGAGATATGATCATAGCTAATATATTTATTTAAAGCATAAGGAACATTCTGATGAATATTTAGAGATACAAAGTCTTTCAACCATACTGGAGGGTGTTTGTCTCTACAGGATCTTCTTCTGTTTTCAACTAAGATTTGATTATGAGCTTCAATAACTCACGGTGTTTGTGAGTTAGTAGTTTGTGTAACATCTAAATCTAGCCCTTCATCTGTTTGAACATGAACTACATCTGTGCAGTTTTCTTCAATGTTTTGTTACATATCATTTTCACTATAGTCTGTAAACATATCTGTATTTTCACCTTCTGTATTCTGCTGCATATTAGTTCCACTAGGTTCTGTGTTGTAACCAACATTTGTAGTTGTATTTATATTTTTGTTTTGAGATAGTATTGGATGATCATACATCATTCTCAATCCTGGAGTTATATCCACAAACAACTATTAAGGACTATTATCCTTTTTTGTGAATGGAAAGACATCTTCTCTAAATATGACATCTCTGCTTGTGAAGAAATATTTGTTAGTTGGATCATATACAATATACCCTTTTTGGACTTCTAAGTACCCCATGTGAATAGCCAGCTTAGCTCTAGCCATTAACTACTCTTGTTCTTGTACTGTTTTTGCAAAACAAAGGCATCTGATTATTCTAAGATGCATAAGAGATGGCTTTATTTTATGTACTCTTTCAAATGGAGATATGTTGCCTATAACAGCACTAGGAATTCTATTTATTAAATATACAGCAGCTAGAACACAGTAACCCCAAAACTTAATAGGTATTTGAGCTTGAAATCTAATAGCCCTTGTAACTTTCAATATATATCTGTGTTTCTTCTCAGCTACACCATTCTGCTGAGGTGTATACACACAAGTTCTTTGATATATGGTTCCTAACTCTTTAAACATATGTTCACTCACTGAGTTCACAAATTCTAACCCATTGTCTGTTCTTATGACTTTTACTGTTGTATCATACTGAGTTTTGACATATTTGAAGAAATGTTGAATTAACACACAAGCATCAGATTTTTGTTTTAGCAGAAATATCCAAGTTATTCTTGAAATATCATCTACAATAGTCAGAAAGTACCTATTTCCATCCACAGTAGGTACTCTATAAGGCCCCCACAAGTTTACATGTATAAGATCAAAACACTTGATACTTTATATACTACTTGTAGGAAATGGTAACCTAGTCTGTTTGGCACAAGGACATACAGTGCACTTATTTATTCTATTTATGATAGTATCATTATCTATATGTAGTATTTTCTTAAGGGTCTGTGTGGACACATGACCACATCTTCTGTGCCATAACACTATATATGATTGTTCTCTCTTATTTGTGTCATTTTCCTTTGCAGTCAAAGCTACCATTCTGTTCCTTTCAGCTGTATTAGTGTACAGAAGATATAATCCACCATTTTCTTTACCAATCCCATTCACCTTCCCAGTGAAGAGTTCCTGAAATACACAAAAATCAGGGAAAAATGTTGTTGAGTATTGCAACTCTTTGGTTAGCTTAGAAATTGATAACATATTATATTTGAATTGAGGGACATAAAACACATTAGTTATAATACTTTTTTCTAATATAGAACTTGTTCCTGTATGAGTGACAGTTGTAATATCTCCATTAGGAAGTAAAACTTTCTTTGGATTGTTTAATTCATTTACTGTCCTTTCATCTAGTAATTTTTTTTCCAGCTACCATATGATTGGTTGCCCCTGTGTCTATAATCCATTAACTAAGGCAATCAGAAACTAATAAAGTTGTATCCATACCTGCCACAATAGCTGCAGTAGTTGAGTTTGATACACTAGTATTATTCAACATTTGCAGAATCTGTTCATACTGAGACTTTGTAAGAGCATAGTTTTCAAGACCTGATTTCTCTATATTTGGATTAGTCCCTTGAGCTTGAGCAATAGCCTCTAGTTTTGTCTGATCTAGCATATTTGTATTTTGCTCATAATTGAACACATGCATTGAGTTTGCTTGTTGATCATTAGACTGACTAGATTCTGTCAGTAAATTCACATTATATGCTGCATTTGTCCCAACATCCATTCTCCTCTCGTTCTTGAAATCTACAGGATATCCCACAATCTTATAGCAGTTTTCTTTACTATGCCCTTTCATTTTACAGTAATCACAGTAGACATTATAATTCCTTTTAAATCTCTAATTCGGATTCTGATTTGCACTAGATTTTGAGTACATAGCAACCTCATAGTTTCCTACTTGACTTGTAGGATTAGATCCCAAGATTCCTAAAGTTGCAGCTACAGATTTTTGGCCATCATCACTGACAATTAGTGCATAGACTTGATTTACTGTAGAAATAGGACTTCTCATCAGAATTTGACTCCTAGCTTGTGAGTATGAATCGTTCAGCCCCATTAAGAATCGATATAGCTTTAATTTCTGCAAGTAAGCTACAAACTCTCTTGATTTTATACAATCACATCCAGGTGCTAGCACTAATGCTTCAAACACTTCCCATAGATCTTTCAATTTCGAAAAATATACTGATACAGATGTTGTTCCTTACGATAGAGTAGCAATTTCCTTGTGTAGATTGAAGATTCTTTAACCATCTATCTTGTTGAACCTTTCAGCCAAATCTTCCCAGACCACTTGTGCACTAGATGCATACATAATTCCTCCAAGAAGCCATTTTCCAATTGAATTCATAATCCAAGAAAGAACAATTGCATATACTCTTTCCCAGTGATTCCACATCGTTTCTGATAATCTTTCTTTTCTGCATGTGCCATCAACCATTCCTAGCTTATTCCTGCCCAGCAAAGCCACTCTCATAGACCTGAACCAAATTGAATAGTTCTCCATACCAGTCAACTGAAAAGAGATGATTTGAATTCCACTAACATCTGCAGGAGACAAGAATAAAGGATGATTGTTGTCAATTCCATTGACTTGATTATCGACTGCATGATCATTTGGAGGTTGAATTCCTGGTGCTTGAGCTACTGTTTCGCCATTGAAAGCCATTCTTTGTTATTTTTCCTTTCACGATTCTGACAAGAAAGAAAGTGCAGAATTTTTTTGAAAAAATTAAAAACCTTCTTGAACTGTAATTTGGATCGATGTATGAATTACGACTGTAAATCGTATATGCTCTGATACCATGAAGATTTCTTCATACAACTATAATGAAGAACATGAAGAATTATCTAAGAAGCTTAGAAAGAAGGAGAAGAAGAAGAACAGAGGTAAGGTTAAGAGAAGAATATCAGGCGGAAAGATAGAGAGAGAAATAGTAGTGTATTAGCTTTCATTATCTCAAAAAAGTGTATTGTGCATATTGTGATACATGTATATATATACTAGTGAATCAATTATGTGGTTAAGAACTTACTAACTAACTAACTAAATTCCTAATAGCTATTAGTTGGTTATTTAACAACTTTTAGCTAAAAGACTAATCTACCCTCACATTATATTATTTAACACTTGATATAAATTGACATGAAGAGAGTAATAATTATAAAATATTATGCTATTCGTGTAAATAAGGTGTGTATAATTAGTTAAATCCTTTGTATTTGTCTTTTGGATCTTCTGATTTACAACAAGAAGTGTTCAGCTAGCGGTTATGGTTACCAGGATAAAATGGAGTTATCGAAACGAAGAATTTCAGGTTGATTCGCCAAAGATCTGCAAGCCAAGATTCTAGAGAAAGAGATGCTATTAAGGATCTGAGTTTGCTGCTCCAACCATTACCAAATTAATACCTATTCCGTTTAGTAACTTTTTTTGTTTAGAACACAGCCGTATAATCGAAATAGGATCGATTGGCCTGAATCCTACTTCTCTTTCACTGCTCGGGTTATCCTGAAGCTACTAACCTGTCCCCTTCAACTGAACGACGGAATGAGGTATTCCAGTTGAGATTCCCAAACTTTGATGATTATCTCGTCGTATCTAAACCAGTGAGATATCAAAGTTTGACACATACATTCTTCTTTTCTAGCCGGAGATAGAGGAAAATAGGAAGATATGGACTTTCAATCACCACCGAAGAGAATAGGCTTCCAACTTTTAGTTCTGCATTTTCCCTGTAGCTTTGTGCAAAAGGACGTCAATTATCGCCAGTTAACATTTTATAACCGTTGGAAATGACATCCCGCTATATGACAAAATCTTAAAAAAGGAAAATAGTAATTTTAGTCCTTGAGTTATAGCCTTATTCCAATTTAATCCCAATATATTTGATTGAGTTAACCTTCAATGAATATAATTGTGCATTTTTTATCCCTGAAACTAACAGAGTTAAAAACTTCACGGAACATCACTAGATCTATCTTAAGAACATAGATTGAAGGTAAAATTGCTGAATTTTTGGAAGAGGATAGAATCACCTAAATGGTTAGATGAAACTATATTTGCACTCGTTAGTTTGACTTTTGTTTTGAAGTTTGATTATGAGAGCTTGGGTTTTGACTTTTGAGTTGACTAATGAATTTGGCATAGCCTTAAATTGTGGGGTTAATTCCTATGTCTTTGTTTAGCCTTCTTGAGTATACCTTTTGGCTAGATCGAAATCAATTGATGGATTTAGAGCAAAGAAAGACTATTCTTGAAGGCTAAGGATATAGGCATATATAGCTTTGGAAAAATGACACTGTACAGCCGCTGTAAATATAATAGCCAAAAAAATATATAAATTTTGATACAACAATGATATAAGTTTTATACACTTTTTCAGCTATCAAATATAAATAGTTTCTGACGCATGCTAAAAGCGATAATACCCAAACTTTTCTTGACCATCCGTCCTCGAGACCATCCAAACCATATACCAGAATGGATTAAGCCCAAGTAAAATAAAAGCCCAAATAAATTTTGACCGTTTCAACCCTTTATCTTGTATTCCGACTGTTTATCTAACGGCTAGTTTTCTTGCTTCTTTAGCTGCATTACTCTAACGGCTAGTTTTTCTCCTCACCTATATAAAGTATATACACAGAAAGGATAAAGCTACCATAAAAATCTCTCTTGCTCCCTTGACTTCTCTTTACAAAACTAGTGTAGCTGTTGAAGAAAAGCTTCCTTTTATTTTTTTTGAGGTTATTGCTTCATATCAAAATGGCTGGTTTTTCAAGAAATGTGCTTCTTCTTCACTAGTAGCTGTTCTCTTCTTCCTCCTCTTGAGCTTTACAGAAGCAAGAGACCATTTGGTTGGTGGTAAAACTGATTCTTGGAAAATCCCATCTTCAGAATCAGATTCCCTCAATCGTTGGGCTGAAAAATCTCGTTTTCTCATTGGAGATTCTCTTGGTATGTTATAATTATTTCAACTTTATCTCCAATTTTATTATTAGCTCAGACACACGTGTAAAAGAGTTTTTGCACAAATCACCTAAAATAATTATATGGCATTGCTCACAATAAATGGAACTAATTACCTAAAAACTAAAATAAGCAACGTGTGGTATATGTAAAAAAAATTGGCATTTAATTACATTGTGAAATACTCCCTCCGTTTCATATTGTTTGAGGTAGTTTGACTCGGCACGGAGTTTAAGAAAAAAGAAGTAGACTTTTAAAATTTGTGGTCTTAAAAGATTAAGGGGTAAAAGGTTTGTGGGACCATACCATTTGTGTGGCTATAAAAGTTTCTCACTAAGGGCAAAAAGGGTAAAATGAAGAGTTTAAAGTTGAATTATTTCCAAATTTAGAAATGTGTCATTTATTTTGGAACAGACTAAAAAGGAAAGTACCTCAAACAATATTAAACGGAAGGAGTATTAGATTTAGAGGTATATAACATATATTGTGAACACCCTTTGTTTGAGAATTTTTTTTTACTTCTTTTAAGTTTAAAAAATCAATGAACACGTATATGTATTGGTATTTGCTACATTTTAGTGCAACCAAAAGATATTTTTATGTGTTGATAACCAATTTTATTATATATATTTTTTTCTTATGGCAGTTTGGAAGTATGATGGGAAAACAGACTCAGTTTTAGAAGTGAGCAAGAAGGACTATGTAACATGCAACAGTTCAAGTCCAATAGCAGTACACAATGATGGAAATACCAAAATAGAGCTAACACATTCAGGAGCTTACTATTTTATTAGTGGAGCAAAAGGGCATTGTGAGCAAGGCCAAAAATTGATAGTGGTGACTTTATCCGAGAAGAATATGAGGAGATTCATGGGTGCACATGCACCT
Organism: Nicotiana glauca; assembly: GCA_026770625.1. Lineage (NCBI taxonomy): Eukaryota > Viridiplantae > Streptophyta > Magnoliopsida > Solanales > Solanaceae > Nicotiana > Nicotiana glauca. Next base: position 54,717 of record MU712337.1, read on the forward strand.
TCTCCAACAGAATTTGATGGTCCAGCCATGGCTCCTACTAGCAATTCTGCTACATTGAAGGCTAGCTTAGTTATGGCATTTGGGATTTTAGTTGGGTTCTTGTTTTGATGTGAGGGATATTCTCATTGATTATTTATTTATTTATTTATTTATTATTTGGTAATGAAATTTTAGATGAGAGGGAGAGGATGAGAGGTGGAGGCTTTCTTTGGTCATTATCCTTAAATAATCTTTGATTCAGTTTGTTTTTTTAGCCGTTGGAGCTTAGCAAAATGAAAAAGCTTTATTATTTATTACATATTATTCTCCTCTTACAGTTCTTTTATTCAATCTATTGTTTTCAAGTTTAAAAAGAAAGAAATCCCCTGAATATAAAAAGTATGTGTTCACTCCAAACTAATTAAGTCTCTTCTAGTCCAATTTATTTATTTATTATATTATCGACACTAGGAATTTGACTCTGGATATAGTGGACAGAATGAATCAGATTCATTTTACGCTGGTGATTCGAGAATCTAAATTGCCTCCTCTACTTGAATCTAGTCTATTCAGATTTCAGGGATTCAAAAAAAAAAATAATTGTTGTCCTTGTTTGGTTTGGGATTAAAACTCAAGAAATGATATGGAAGAAAGTTGTAGGGAGTTGATAAGTCCAATTAAATATGATGATTGTAAATTGAAATTGTAAGAGCTCAGCCCCTGAAATTAAAGGTATGTTTGACTAAAATACTTTCCATAAAATCTTTTAGCTATAGAAATTCCATGTCTCTCGTCTCATAAAAAGTATGAAAAACTTAAAGCATCTTGGGAAATTTTTTGGGTCAATCCAATTTTGATATATTATATATTATATAATAGGAAACTCAATCAAAGAAATGCAAGACAACAATTATTATCTATATTAATTATAAATAAGTTAAAAAATTATAAGAAAATAAAAATAAGGGAGGTAGTTGTAATATTGTATAAAGCATGAGGGAAGTCAGTTAGGATTGTAAATCCTGAATTACCACCAAAAAAAATTTAGTATTTAATATTCGGTAAAGTTATATGGTATGTGTTTTAAGGTTTTAAAAAAATTAGTATTTAAGAAATAATACCGATGTAGACAATGTACCAAATATATATTAAGACGCAATACACATAATAAATTATAACAACAACAACAACAACAACAACAACAACCCAGTATAATCCCACAAGTGGGGTCTGGGGAGGGTAATATGTACGCAGACCTTACCTCTTCCCCGGGGGGCAGAGGCTGTTTCCAGGAGACCCTCGGCTCAAGACATCAACAAGAGACGATAAGTTAGTACTATCAATAGAGTCATACTAAAAATAACATAAAATACACAAAATAACAGAATAGCGTCAATATAAGAAATATAAGAAATACGAAATAGATGAAAGATATACTAATATCCAACAGATAACTCCCTGTTTTGGTAGCTGATCAGTAACATCCTAAGATTACCTCATAACTAGCTAGTCTCACTCTAGTGCGCTGTGGAAATATCCACAACCTCCCCCTAATCTACAACTTTAATGCTCGACCTCCACAATCCCCTATCAAGGGCCATGTCCTCAGTAATCCTAAGACGCGCTAAGTCCTGCCTTATCACCTCTCCCCAATACTTCTTAGGTCTCCCTATACCTCTCCTCATGCCCACCACAGCCAGTCGCTCACACCTTCTCACCGGTGCATCAGTGCTCCTCCTCTGAATGTGCCCGAACCATCTGAGTCTTGCTTCCCGCATCTTGTCCTCTATGGGGGCCACGCCCACCTTCTCTCGAATATCTTCATTCCTAATCTTATCCATCCTTGTATGCCCGCACATCCACCTCAACATCCTCATCTCTGCTACTTTCATCTTCTGGGTGTGTGAGTTCTTAACCGGCCAACACTCGGTCCCACACAGCATTGCAGGCCTAACCACTGCTTTATAAAACTTACCTTTTAGTAACGGTGAAACTTTCTTGTCATACAGGACTCATGTCGCTAACCTCCACTTCATCCAACCCACCCCTATACGGTGTGTGACATCCTCGTCGATCTCCTCGATCCCCTGAATAACTGACCCAAGGTACTTGAAACTACTCTTCTTAGGGATGATTTGAGAGTCAAGCCCCACTTCCACTCCCGCTTCCATCGACCCCGCCCCAAATTTGCACTCGAGGTATTCCGTCTTTGTCCTGCTCAACCTGAAACCTTTAGACTCAAGGGCTTGTCTCCAAACCTCTAGCCTTTCGTTGACGCCGCATCGTGTTTCGTCAATTAGGACTATATCATCCGCAAATAGCATGCACCATGGCACTTCCCCTTGAATATGATGCGTTATGGCATCCATCACCAGGGCAAATAGGAAAGGGCTGAGTGCAGACCCATGGTGCAACCCCGTAACAACTGGAAAATGCTTGGAATCGCCTTCTACTGTCCTAACCCGAGTCTTAGCTCCTTCATACATGTCTCTAATCACCCTAATGTAGGCTACCGGAACCCCTTTAACCTCTAAGCAGCTCCATAAGACCTCCCTAGGAACCCTGTCGTACGCTTTCTCTAGATCAATAAACACCATGTGGAGATCCTTCTTCTTATCCCTGTACTGTTCTGCCATCCTCCTAATAAGATGGATAGCTTCTGTGGTAGATCGCCCCGGCATAAACCCGAACTGGTTGTCTGAGATAGACACCGTCCTTCGCACTCTCATCTCTACCACTCTCTCCCAGACTTTCATGGTATGACTCAGTAATTTGATACCTCTATAGTTGTTACAGCTCTGGATATCGCCTTTGTTCTTATACAACGGAACCATTATACTCCACCTCCACTCTTCAGGCATCCTATTATTCTTGAATATCACATTATACAACCCATTAAGCCATTCCAATCCTGCTCTACCCACACACCTCCAAAGTTCAACCAGAATTTCGTCTGGCCCGGTAGCTCTGCCCCCCTCATCTTACGCATTGCCTCGATGACCTCATCGTCCTCAATGTCCCTACAATAACTCAATTTATGGGGGATGTCAGTGTTCCTCAATCCACCTAGTACAATATCTTGATCCCCTTCTTCATTTAGAAGTTTATGAAAGTAGGTCTGCCATCTCCTCTTAATCTGGTCACCCCCCATCAATACTTTGCCGTCCTCATCTTTTATGCACCTCACCTGGTCCAAATCCCGAGCCGCCCTCTCTCTCAGCTTAGCGAGTCGGAATAACTTCTTCTCCCCGCCTTTGTTACCTAGTTCCTCATATAGACGAGCAAAAGCTGCCGTCTTAGCCTCCATTATTGCCCTCTTCGCCTCCTTCCTAGCTACCTTATATCTCTCCTTGTTTGCTCTCTTCTCCTCCTCGCCAGTTCTCCCTAGTAACCGCAGGTAAGTTGACTTCTTCGCTTCCACTTTACCTTGGACAATTGCATATCACCACCGGTCTCCTTTATGGCCACCGACGCGGCCAGAAGATAACCCCAACACATCTCTCCCCACCTTCCTTATACAATCAGCCGTCGTCGACCACATAGTGTTTGCTTCCCCACTACTTCTCCAGGCTCCCATTTTCGATAACTTTCCTTCCAACTCCTGAGCTTTATCTTCAGTCAAGGCGCCCCACCTAATCCTCGGGCGGCCTCGTATTGACCTCTTCTTCCTCCTTATCATAATGCCAAAGTCCATCACCAAAAGCCTATGCTGTGTTGCAAGGGTCTCACCCGGGATAACTTTGCAATCCACGCACCACCTTCTATCGCCTCTTCTGAGGAGAAGATAATCAATCTGAGTCTTTGCCACCGAGCTTTGGTAAGTAACCAAATGCTCCTCCCGCTTCGAAAAACTTGAGTTCGCAATCGCTAGATCGAATGCCTTCGCAAAGTCCAATAGCGAAGTGCCCCCTCCATTTCGCTCCCCGAAACCAAAGCCACCATGAACCTCCGTATAACCACCTGCAGACGACCCAATATGACCATTAAAATCTCCTCCTATGAATAACCTCTCGGAAGGCGGGATACTACGAATGATGTCGTCCAACCCCTCCCAAAAGCGCCTTTTAATCTCCTCATCCAAGCCTACTTGCGGCGCGTACGCACTAACAATATTTAAAGTACACTCACCCACCACCAATTTAATAGTCATTAGTCTATCACTCACCCGCCTGACCTCTACCACCGACTCTCTAAGATGGCTATCTACCAGGATCCCCACTCCATTCTTACCCCTCATGACTCTAGAGTACCACAACTTATACCCATCCACGTTTATCGCCCTCGTTCCGACCTACCTAGTCTCCTGGATACACGCTATATTAATCTTTCTCTTCTGCAGGGTCTTCGCCAACTCTATAGACTTATTCGTTAGCGAACCTATGTTACATGTCCCGATTCTCAACCTATATGCTCCTTTGCCCCCTATACCTCCCCTGCCTCCCGTCCCACTCCCTGAATCCGGCCCCACACTCTGCCCCACCCGCGGACATGCCCTTAATCTATCATTCCAGACTGCAGCCACTACTCCTACGACAAATCTAAAGAATACTCGCTAGTGCTCAATGGACAACGCGTCAAACTAGAAGGAAACACGTAACTGCAAGTACACTAGTTGAATGATCGAACTATTGCGAACTAAAGTAACAACAATTTAGCTAACACCAAAGGGGAAACGGTAGAACGGGAGGTACCAAGTCCCGAGACCAAACCTGTGTTGAAATGTTATACTCGATGTAGTTGTACGCTAACTCACCGCTACCCACCGCTCTTTGCTGACGCTCGTCCAGGTTGCTCTTCTTTGCTAGTGCTCGTGGGCCCAACTTGTCTCCAACAACTTCGAGAATTTTCCTGAAAAATACAGCAAATACCCCAATCCAAAAACCAAAAGGGCTGTCACCGCTATCACTGGTGTAGCCCTGACAGTAGTAAGGGAAATGAAGCTAGGCTTCAACAGACACAATGTTTATACAGTATATGGACGGTAAGGAACAGAAATATAATTCAATTTGAAATTTTGCTGTCAATGGATTTTTTTTTTTTTGGGAAAATGAATAAATTATTTAAATAGCAGTAGGTACTAAATAAAGGTGAACTACACTATTGCAATAATTGTTAACAAAATTTTTAACAAAGATAATATAAACTAATAGAACTAATCTGTTAACTAAGTCGAAGTAAACAAAAAGGGAAGGGAAAAGGGGAGAAGGGTCGCCGGAAATAGGTATTACAACGGGTCGCCGGAGTTAGAGGTTGGGAGAGGGGAGGGGGATGGCTGGATTGGGGGGGAGATAGTGAAGAGAGAGGAGAGAGAGGAGAGAGAGAGAGGAGAGAGAACTTACTGGGGGTCGCCGGAGGAGGGGGGTCGCCGGAGGGGAAGGGAGGGGGCAACCGACGGTAGGGGGTGGGCTGGGAGAATTGACCGT
>MU712337.1:65526-94908 GCA_026770625.1 Nicotiana glauca
TTAGATTTTAGAGCCACATAATAAATTATAACATACTTAGTTATAGGTTTTTTTTTTTTGGCATTCATATTGAGGTTGGCAATAAATACTACTTTAGGAAAAATGAAGGAACAAGGTAGGCTACAAATCAACTTAACATAAATACTTCTAAGGTTTTGGGGTGTTTCTTACTATGTTACTCGTATATTATTGTTGAATTTGTTGTGTTAGTCATTGTTGTATTCTCTAAATTCAAGTTTATTTATTTATGTATCTTTTTTCTCTCTATGGGTTAGTACTTGGTGGTTTTGGACAAAAAAAATATCAACAGTCAGGTGAGCTTAGAATATAGTACTTTAACTAAGATTATTATAATTTATGCACTAGTTAATATTCAAGCCGAACGAACCGAAGTTACCAAACGGAATAATTAATTGAACCTGCCAAAAGAAGATAAGCCAAATCATATCAAACTTAATAAGCATTTTAAGAAATAAAATATCGAAAATATCAAACTGAAATAACTAAATACTATACTATACCAACCAACTAATACATGTGAGTCAGTGTGATGAAGTGAAACTTGGAGCGAGGTCTCTAAAATTATTCGTATATTATATAAGCATAAAGTTTCTCATGGAAATATCGTTTGTTCTTTTTACCCTTTAAAAATTAATATTAATTATACTAGATAAAATAATTATTTAATTAGTTACCTGATATTTTAGGAATATACATTAGATTACATACCTAATATCTATAACTTCTTTCCTTTCTTTTAGATTTATAAACCATATTTAACTTTGGTAGCATACTAATTCCTTAAAAAATAGAATTATAAATAAAATGTCTCTTTTTTTATATCGATTCAGTGTCAACGCAAGCCCGTTGAAAGACCTTCTTCAGGTCTCTGTCATTGCAAATTCCAGGTTCTATCTTTGACTTTCAATTTATAATAAAATTATATCTCTTTTGCTATCATTAAATCGTTAATATCTAGTGTTTTAATTTGATTTTTGTATTTGAAAAATATGCTGCTGGAATTTTTATTCAACAACTCTATGAATTGCATTACTAGTTGGCTGAACAAAATCATTGACCAGGTCAACTTCTCAAAAAGTCTTCCCATCTTCCTTTAATTCTATTTTAAGCAATACAATTCAGAGTCCGATTCAATTATTCCATGATCTACATGTATGAACAATTGTATAGTTTGATTCAATTCTAGAAATCCCGTAAAAAATCATCAAAATTTAACGATTTTTGTTTGACAATCGTCGAAAATTAGCTTGTCAATAAATCTTTCCACGAAAGTAGTCTATAATTTCTTACCATCAGCGTGGGAATTATGAAATTCATCGAAAATCTCAATAATATATATAAAGTTATTTTATGCTAAATTTTATACATCTTTCTTCTGCCATAACTGCCAAGTTCTCACAACCAGTCCACCTTCATATATTAGATCTAACAAAATCAGATGAAGTTGGATTTTCATCATTTTTTCACTTCACTTTAGACCATGAAGAAATGAACAAAGACTTATTCACATTATTCAAATACAGCTATACCCTAAAAATTTTTCCTAAAAGGAAGCAAAACCTTAAACTAACCAAATAAGATAAAAATATGCCAAAAGAATAAATTAAAAGAAATAAAAGACTTACCTAGTTAGTAAAAGGAGGCCATATGTCACGATCCAAAATCCCCACCGTCGGCATCGTGATGGCGCCAAATTAAAAGACAACAACAAGACTGAATAGTCTGAAATGATGTGATAAACTAATAAGTGGCGAAATCCATATACAAATCCCGGAACTGGTGTCACGAATACATAAGTATTTAGAGTACTGCAGATAATGGTCTGAAAATAAACATAACTGTCTGAATCAAAATAAACATCTAAATAATGTAGAAGGGAACTTCATGGCTGCGGATGCCGTGTAGCTATACCTCAAGTCTCCACTAATAGCTAGATCCGAGCAAACCTCACTCAGCGCAGCTGGGACCAACCCAGATATCTGCACGATAAGTGCAGAGTGTAATATGAGTACAACCGACCCCATATACTTTGTAAGTGCCGAGCCTAACCTCGACCAAGTAGTGACAAAGCTAACACGGGTTACTTACAATAACCTGTACACAATAATAATAATAATAATAATAATAATAATAATAATAATAATAATAATAATAATAAAAGAAAAGTCAGGAATATAAATGAAACAGTTAATTCATAACAACGAACTCAAAATTCAACTACCAGAGAGCCCAAAATAACAAGCCATGTAACTCATTTCAAATACCAAGGCCAATCCAACAGTCACAAGCAACTATAGCTTTATACAATCTGTTGCGGTACGTAATACGATCCCACCATATCATCATTTATCAATATCATAATCCGTCCTTATTCCGTTGTTTCGATCCATTACCTTTCAATTTTCGTTGCGGCATGCAACCCCCCTCCCCCCTAAACAATTTCAATCAATAATAGCAAAGCAACAACCAAAATTTACAAGAAGCTCTACATCAAGAGAGTAAATGTACGAGACAATGAAGGATCACATTACTCAAGGAATCTCAAATCACTCGAATGCCTCAACTCTTTCCCAACTCATCGATAACTACCAATTAACACTTCATACACATGAATCTACATTATAGAATGCAATAAATTTTATAACCTATAGGACAAGCAAGACATAGGACGATTTAGATATGCAAGAAAAACAAATAGAGACAAGTAGCAAATAAGCATGGAATTATGGAAGGGATGGACAATTTAATACCTGGATGACTAAATAACAAGTATCAATCATGGCATGGAAGTCAAATAAACATATAGCAATTAAGGCATGCAGCATGGTATATTGAAAAGTAAAGATAACATGGAAGCGAGTAACACAACGATACATATACACTCGTCACCTTGCATATACGCCATTTCACACGTAATTCATATAACATGTACTTCAATGGTTCCTAATTTCCTCAAATCAAGGTTAGACCCAACACTTACCTCATTTCGCAACTCAAATAATCAATCAACCATGACCATGCCTTTTGAACAAGCCTCCAAACCAACCAAATCTAGCAAACTAATGACCAAATGATTCAAAATAAGCTTTAGAAACTACCCACAAAGGGAAAATGTTCAATTTAGATCATTTTTTAAAAAATCAACAAATGTCAACCCTAGGTTCGCTTGGTCAAAATCGAGATTCTGACCAAAACCTGGTAATCCATTCACTCCCGAGTCTGGTTATATGATTTTTTTTGAAATTCGACCCCAATTTCAGGTCTAAATCTCAATTTTATAAAAATCTCCAATTCAATCCGAATTCCTAATTTCTGCAATGAAAATCCTAAATTTGATATTGAAATCTCATGCAACGTAACGGGTAACTGAAAAGAAATGGATTAAAGTCACTTACCAATGAATTTAGGAAGAAATATTTCTTACAAAATCACCTCTAGGGTGTTTAGGGTTGAGAAATTGTGAGAAATGAGCTAAGTCTCACAAATGGAAACATCTCAAATGCGTGACAAGGGTCGCAAATGCGAACCCTGTCACAGAAGAGAAAAAGTCGCAATTGCGATATTTTGGTCGCAAATGCAAACCCATAACCATCGCAAATGCGACTAAAAACTTGGCCAAAACGAAGCAATACTGTAGTGGTCAGTGATCGCAATTGCGACCACTTCCTTTGGAAATGCGAAGGCCGACAGTTTGCAAATGCGAGGTTCACCCAGCCCAACTCATGCTCGCAAATGCGAAACATTATTCACAAAAGCGAGAATTGCAATTGCGAGCCAGACCTTCCAGTTGCGAGATCTGCAACAGAGCACCAGAACTGTATTGCACGAGCAGTCCTAGCATTAGCCAAACTCATCCAAAACACGTTCGAAACCCACCTGAAACCCTCGGGATCTAAACCAAACATGCACACAAGTGTAATAACATCATACGAACTTTTTTGCATAATCAAATCACCAAAATAACATCTAAATCTATGAATCAATCCTCAAAGCAAATGAACTTTCAAAGTGAAACCTGAAGAATACTAGAATCACACTTAAGCATCTGAATCATGTCAATTAAATTCTGAATTGAACCAAATTTTGCGGACAAGTTTCAAATAGCAATATAGAACTATTACAAGTTTTAACATCAAAATCCAAACCTGTTAGCTAAGAAGTCAACTTAAGGTCAAACTTAGTAATTTCCAACTTTTAAAAATGCTAGTTTTTAGCAAATGAGTCAGAACAAGTTAGGGACTTCCGACTTCAATTCCGTGCATACGCCCAAGTCTTAAATCACTATATGGACCCACCGAGATTGCCAAAATACCAATTTGGGACCATTTGTACAAAACATTGGGTGTAGTCAACTCAAACCATTTTAAAGGTAAAATTCACATTTTCTTCAATTTTTCACATAAAGACTTTTTGGAATGAGATACGGACTATGCATGAAAATTGAAAAACACTAAACAGAGCTAATCGAGGTCTCAGAATATGGAAGTAATGGCTAAATCTCAAAATGACCTATTGGGTCATCATATTCTCCACCTATAAAACAAACATTCATCCTCGACTGGACATAGAAAAATACCTAGACTAGTGAAAAGGTGTAGGTATCTACTCTGCCTATCAGACTCGGACTCCCACCTAGCTACCTCGATCTGTTGACCTCTCCACTACACTCGAACTAAAGGATAACTCATAGACCTTAATTTTTGGACGTGCCAGGCTAGAAATGCCACGACTCCTCTTTATAAGTCAAATCCTTGTCCAATTGGACTGAGCTGAAATCTAACATATGGGACGGTTCACTGTGATACTTCTGGAGCATGGAAACATGGAACACCGGATGAACTACTGATAAATTAGGTTGCAAGGTACGCTTGTAGGCCACCTCATTCACTCTCTCAAGAATCTCAAAAGGCCCGATATACCTAAGTCTTAACTTTCCATTCTTTTTGAATCTTATCACACCTTTCATGGGTGAAACCCAGAGCAGAACCCTCTCGCCAACCATGAATGCAACATTACGAACTCTACGATATGCAAAGTCGATCCTGAATCACCTTAACCTTTTTCAAGGCACCTTGAACCAAATCGGTACCCATTGCTCAAACCAACCAACTAGAGAATGGAACCACCTCCCATATAGTGCCTCATAGGGAGCCATCTGAATACTCGATTGGGAGTTGTTATTATAGGTAAACTACGCAAGCGGCAAGAACTGATCCCAATAACCCCCGAAATACATAACGCAGGTGCGAAACATATCCTCCAATATCTGAATGGTGTGCTCGGATTGTTCGTCCATCTGGGGGTGAAATGATGTACTCAACTAAACCCATGTGCCTCACTAAAACTGTAGGACCCTCCAAAAGGGCGATATAAACTACGTGCCCCGATTAGAAATTATGGACACCAACATATCGTGTAGACAAACAATCTCGCGAATATAGATCTCAGCTAACCGCTCTAAAGAATAGGTAACTACTACTAGAATGAAATGCACCAACTTGGTTAACCTGTCCGCAATCACCAATATCGTATCAAACTTCTTCTAGGTCCTTGGGAGCCACTGAAGCAAACCACCAGGCCTCTAATACTCGTACTTTACCTACTGACAGTTCAAACACGGAGCTACATATGCAACTATATCCTTTTTCATCCTTATCTACTAAAAATGCCGCCTCAAATCCTGATACATCTTGGTGGCACCCGGATGAATAAAGTACCAATTGTTGGCCTCCTCAAGAATTATCTCACGAAGTCCATCCATATTGGGCACACAAATCCGGTGCTGAATCTGCAAAATCTCATCATCCCCAATAGATACCTACTAGACATCACTGCGTTGTATCGTGTTTTAAGGACAAGAAAATATGGGTCGTCATAATGACGCTCTCTGATGTGCTCGTACAAAGAAGACCGAGAAATTGTGCAAGCTATAACTCGATTGGGCTCGAAAACATCTTACATCAAGAACTGATTGCCCAAAGCATGTACATCTGACATTTGAGGTCTCTCACCAACTAGAATATACGCAAGGCTACCCATACTCACAACCTTCCTACTCAAGGCATCAACCACCGCATTGGCCTTCCCGGGATGATACAAAATGGTGATATTATATTATTTTAATAGCTCTAACCACCTCCATTGCCTCAATTTGATATCCTTTTGCTTGAAAAAATACTGTCGACTCCAATGGTCTGTGAGTATCTCACATGACACACCATAGATTTAATGCCTCCAAATATTCAATGCATGAAGTACCAACTCCAAGTCTTCTCGTGAACCTTCTACTGTCGCTATGCGTATGCCATAACCCTGCCATCCTATATCAATACTGCACCGAGCCCAACACGTGATGCATCTGAGTACACCGTATAGGATCCCAAACTCGTACATACTACCAATACTGGAGCTGTACTTATGGTAGTCTTGAGCTTCTGGAAGATCAGCTCATACTCAACCGACCACTTCTGGGTTAATCTAGTCAATGGGGCTACGATGGATAAAAACCCCTCCACGAAGCGGCGATAGTACCCTATCAAACCTATCTCTGAATCTCTATAGTTGAGGTAGGACTAGGCCAGTTTTGAACCGCCTCGATCTTCTTAGGATCCACTTTAATGCCTATACAGATACAACATGCCCCAAAAAGGAGACTGAGTCAAACCAAAACTCATACTTTAAAAACTTGGCATATAATTGACTGCCTCTCAAAGTTTGAAGTAAAACTCAAAGGTGTTGTTTATGCTCCTCTCGACTGCGAGACAAGATTAAGATATCAGCGATGAACACGATCACAAAATAATTCAAATAGTGCTTAAATACATGGTTCATCAAATCCATAAATAATGTTGGGCCATTTGTCAAGCCAAATGACATCACAAGGAACTCTTAATGCCTGTACCAAGTTTGGAAAATTGTCTTAGGGACATCCGATGCTCTAATCTTCAACTGATGGTAGCAAAACCTAAAATTAATCTTCTAACACACCTTAACACCCTGAAGCTGATCAACTAAGTCATCAATCCTCAGTAAGGGATACTTGTTCTTGTTAGTAACTTTGTTCAACTGCCGATAGTCTATACACATTCTCATCGAACCATCCTTCTTCTTCACGAAAAACACAAGTGCACCCAAGGAGAGACACTAGGTCTAATGAATCCCTTATCAAGCAAATCCTGCAACTTCTCATTTAGTTCCTTCAACTTATGTGGCGCCATATGGTATGGTAAAATATAAATGGTTTGAGTGCCCGAAGCCAAGTCAATACAAAAATCAATATCCCTATCGGGTGGCATCCCCGAAAGATCTGCAGAAAATACCTCTGGAAACTCACGCAAAACAGGTACTGAATCCATGGAAGGAACCTCCGCACTAGAATCATGAGCATAGGCTAAATATGCTAGACACCTCTCCTCGACCATATGTATAACATTCATATAAGAAATAACCTTGCTAGTAGAATGGCAAGGAGTCCCCCTCCACTCTAATTGGGGAAATCCCGATATGGCTAAGGCTATCATCTTGGCGTGATAGTCCAATATAGCATGATAAGGTGACAACCAATCCATGCCCAAAATAACATTAAAATCCACCATATCAAGATGTAGGAGATCTACACTAGTCTTAAAGCTCCCGATAAAAACCACACACGAATGATAAATATGATCTACAACAATAGAATCTCCCACAGGTATGGACACATATACAAGAGCACTCAAAGAATCACGAAGCACAACCAAATATGAAGCAAAATAGGATTACACGTAGGAATAGGTAGAGCCCAAATAAAATAGAACTGAAGTATCTTTATGGCAAACCGAAATAATACCTGTGATGACGGCACATGAATCTGCCTCAAGTCTAGTTGGGAATGCATAAGAATAGGGTTGGGCCTCACCACTCTAACCTCAACCCCTTAGGCGAACTTAGATGGATGGAGTCCACCTCTAATGACCTGATATCTACCTCTATTGATCTGACCCTTACCTCTAGCTGGCTGTGCCGGTAGTGGAGCAACCAGTGTCTGCATGATGGGACAAGAACCCTGTTGAGGTCTACTGCTCGACAATCTAGGGTAATACCTCCTTATGTGACCTATGCCCCGATAATCAAAGCACTCTCTCGGTTACTGAGGCTACTGAAGCTAAGACTGACCTTGACAACCCGGATAGCCACTGTAGCGACTCTAAAGCTGTGGTGCATTGATAGGAGCTATAGGTGTACTAAATGCTAGCTGCTCAGGACGAGACCAATAAGAACCATGACCACCCGAAGCACTGTGAGCTACCTAAAGAGATGAGTGAATCGACCTAGGAGGATGGCCCCTACCAAACTAACCCCAACCTCCAGATGAGGCACAACTGAAACCACTAAAATGGAGGGGCCTCTTCTCATTTGTCGACCCTCTATCCTAACCATGAACCATCTCGATCCGTCTATCAATCTCTACATCCCTCTAAAAAGAAATATCATCCCCTGTCCCCTTGGCCATCTAAAGCCTGCAGCCAAAGGTAAGACCATCAATAAACCTCCTCACACTCTCTCTCTCTATTCCTAGGAATCAACATAGCTACATGACGGGCAAGGTCCACAAATCTGGTCTCGTACTAGGTGACAATCATACCACCATGCTGAAGGCACTCAAACCGCCTACGGTACTCCTCTCTTAAAGAGAAAGGAATAAACTTCTCCAGAAATAGATGTGAAAATGCATCCCAGGTAAGTGAATGTGAACCAACTGCTCTGCTCGGCTCAAAATCCTGCCACAACCTCTTGAAAGAGTCGGTCATCTGGAACACAGAAAAGTCGACCCTATTAGTCTCAACAATATCAATGTTTCATAACACCTTGTGAAAACGGTCTAAGTAACAAGAAAGATCTTGGTGAATTTGTCTAAGCTCCTAAATCCCTCAGAACACATCGCGGGCCTCTCCCCGGGCTGTGTAGAAACTACGAGCTAATCTACTCCAACTATTGGAGCTGCCGAAGTCTAATATAGGGGAGCCACCTGCTTCAAGGTATGAGTGGAGGTAGTATGTGCTCCTTCCCCAGCCTAAGAGATGGTTGGTGCCATAAGAAATGCACCAGTCTAGGCCACACTCTCCATAAGGTCCACCAAGCGGACGAGAGTGTCCTGAAGCAATGAAGTGGCTATGAATCCCTCGGGACCTGAAGTGGTCCGACAGATGTGGTCTAAGCTAGGACCTCCTCCTCATGATCAATATGAGACTCCACTACGGGTGTTGTTGCTCGAGCTCTAGGCTGAACCTCTGCCTCAGCCTCTAGCTTGACCTCGGCCTCGTCCTCTGCCCCTGGTAGCAGCTGCCACAGGGGGCTCTAGCTCCTATACAACTGCAGATTATATGTGTTTTCCTGCCATATGCGAGAGAACAAGCATAGAATGGTTCAATCATTATTGAGAGAGTGAAATGTCATGATAGAGAAAGAAAGAAGTAAATTTTTCTAAACTCCATAGCCTCTGCAAGATAAGTACAAACGTCTCTGTAATGATTCTCTATGCTTTACTAGGCTTGGTCATGACTCGTGAGACCTATGCAACCTAGGGATCTTAAATCAACTTGTCACGACCTGAAATTTTTACCGTCGGGACTGTGATGACACCTAACATTTCACTTGCTAAGCAAGCCAATGTTAGCTATATCTATTAACCATTTTAGCAATTCCAAATTAAAAGACAACAACAAGACTGAATAGTCTGAAATGAGGTGATAAACTAATAAGTGACGAAATCCAAATACAAATTATGAAATTGGTATCACGAATACATGAGCGTCTAGAGTACCACAGATAATGGTCTGAAATAAGCATAACTGTCTTAATCAAAATAAACAGCTATATGATGTAGAAGGGGACTTTAGAAGTTGAGTAAGCCGTGCAGCTACTCCTCTATTCTCCACTGATAGCTAGATCTGAGAAAATCTAACTCAGCATAGCTGGGACCAACCCCAAAATTTGTACAAGAAGTGTAGAGTGAAGTATAAGTACAATCGATCCCATGTACTCTATAAGTGCAGAGACTAACCTCGACGAATTAGTGACGAGGCTAAGGCGGGTCACTTACAATAACCTATAGACAAAAATAATAATAATAACATAAAAGACGTGAATGGAAATGAAACAGTAAATTCATAACAATAAACTCAAAATCCAACTATTAGAGAGCCCAGAATAACAAGTCATATAACTCATTTCAAATACCAAGGCCAATTCAACAGTCACAAACAAATATAACTTCATACAATCCATTGCAGCGCGCAATCTGATTTCACCATATCATCATCTATCAAAATCATAATCCGTCATTATTACGCCGTTTTAACCTATTACCTTTCAATTTTCGTTGCGGCATGCAACCAGCCCCCAAATAGTTTCAATCAATAATAGAAAATCAACAACCAAAATTTACAAGAAGATCTACATCAAGAGAGTAAATGTACGAGACAATGAAGGATCACATAGTACTCAAGGAATCTCAAATCACTCGAATGTTTCAACTCTTTGCCAACTCATCGATAACTACCAATTAACAATTCATACACGTGAATCTACATTATAGAAGGCAATAAATTTTACAAAAATATAGGACAAGCAAGATATATGACAATTTAGATATGCAAGAAAAACAAACAGAGACAAGTAGCAAATAAGTATGGAATTATGGAAGGGATGGACAATTTAATACATGGATGACTAAATGACAAGTAACAATCATGACATGGAAGTCAAATAAGCATATAACAATTAAGGCATATAACAAGGTATACTAAGAACTAACGAAAAGATGGAAGCAAGTAACACAACAACTCATATACACTCGTCACCTCGCATATACGCCATTTCATACGTAATTCACGCAACATGTAGTTCAAAGGTTCCTAATTCCCTCAAATCAAGGTTAGACCCAACACTTACCTTACTGTACAACTTAAGTAATGAATCAATCATGGCATTGCCTTTTGAACAAGCCTCCTAACCAACCAAATCTAATAAATTATTAATCAAATAATTCAAAATAAGCTTTAGGAACTACCCACAAAGGGAAGAGGTTCAATTCAGATAATTTTTGAAAAAATCAACCTCAAGATTGCTTGGTCAAAATCGAAATTCGGACCAGAATCTAATTATTCATCCACCCCCGAGCCCAGTAATGTGATTTGTTTTGAAATCCGATCCCAATTCGAGGTCTAAATCTCAATTTTACAAAAATTTTAATTATATCCAAATTTGTAATTTCTACCATGAAAATCCTAAATTTAACGTTAAAATATCATGAAATATAATGGGTAATTAAAATGGATTGAAGTCACTTACTAATGAATTTAGAAAGAAAAATCTTTTGGAAAATTTCGGATTGAAAAATTCTGAGAAATGAGCTAAGTCTCATTTTTTCCCTCTTTTATCAAGTTGTAGATGTTGCAATTGCGATATCTTGTTCGCAATTGCGAACATCGCAAGTGCGAGACAAGGGTCGCAAATTCGAAACCTGTCACAGAAGAGAAAAAGTAGCAAATGCTACATTTAGGTCACAAATGTGAACCCAGAACCATCGCAAATGTGACCAAAAACTTCGCAAAAGTGAAGTAGTACTCCTGTGGTCAGTGATCACAATATCGGCCACTTCCTTTGCAAATGTGAAGGTCCACAATTCGCAAATGCGAACAAATTATCAAAAATGCGAGGTTCACCCAGCTCAGCCAATGCTCGCAAATGCGAACCATTATTAGAAAAAGCGAGGCTCGCAATTGCGAGCCAGACCTCGCGCAATTGCAAGATCTGCGATAGAGCACCAGAACTGGTATGGCATCAGCAGTCCTAGCATTAGCCAAACTCATCTGAAACACGTCCGAAATTCACCGGAGCCTCTCGGGCTCCAAACCAAATATGCACACATGTCTAATAACATCATACGAACTTGGTCACGCAATCAAATCATCAAAATAACATCTAAATCTACGAATCAATCCTCAAACAAATGAACTATCAAAGTGAAACTCAAGAACACTAGAATCACATTTAAGCATCCGAATCATGTCAAATAAATTCCAAACTAAACCAAATTTTGCAGAAAAGTTTCAAATAGAAATACATAACTATTCCAAGTTTTAACATCAAAATCCGAACCCGTTAGCTAAGAAGTTAGCTTATGGTCAAATTTAGTTATTTTGAACTTCCAAAAATGCTAGTTTTCGGTAGAATGAGTTAAAACAAGTTAAGGACTTCCTACTTTGATTTCGGATAGATGCCCAAGTCCTATATCACGATACAGACCCACGGGGATAGCCAAAATACTGATCCGGATGTTTACATGAAATATTGACCGTATTCAACTCAAACTATTTTAAAGGCAAAAATTCACATTTTCTTTAATTTTTCACCTAAAGACTTTCAGGATTGAGACACAGATTGTGCACGCGAATAAAAATAATGCTAAACGTAGCTAATCGAGCTCTCGAAATACGAAAATCGAGTCTAAACGCAAAATAACATATCGGGTCATCACATCATGGTGATGTGATTTTGCCTGTGAAGAAGATGTAGTGGAGAACTCGCCAAAAGATGGAGAGGGGGAGTGTAGAAAATGAGAGAAAATAGTGAGAATATTAGATGGGAAGAACACTATCGTGTACCATATATGAATTCAAATTATCGACAACGTCCATCGCAATACCAGTCGGATTTCACATCTAAATTAGCATGCTAGCTCCCAATTTTTCACCCCATATTTCCTATGAAATTCGCAAAAAAGTAAAGCTTAAATTAACTTAGTTAAGCTATTGACTTATGAGAATTCGTCAAAAATTTAAAACAATTTATTTATTTTTAAATAATTTTTTTCAATTGCGTCGATCGAAAACTTACGCTTTTTTTTTGCTTTTCTAACGGTATCTGTCGAAAATTAGTATTGTTGGTGTTTCCGCGAATAGTTACGACGAAAAATCAATCGAAAATGTTAAAAAATTAAAAGAATATAGATATTCTTTGCTCCATCAAAAGGTTATCGAAAATATAATCGAAGTTCCACCGAAAAACTAGTCTGTGAAATTTAGATTTTTACAAAATGAGAAATATAATGTATTCCTTTTCTAATCTTGTTGGAAACAGTTCATATAGTATTTCTGATTGATTAAAGAAATAGAATAATTTGCATTTTGCCCGTAAAAAAAAATATTTTTTATCTATTCGGCGGACGTAGTCTTTCAGCTTCGGGTTCAGTGGAACTCATAAGGTTTGATACGGAGTATGAATTTATATGTAAAAATCCTACAAAAATCCCAAAAAGTATTAGGTTTGAACTCATACTGTTAAAAGTATAATGAGTTCAATGCTAAAAATCTTAAAACCTAACCTATTAAATTTAAATTATGGATCTGTGTTTGCTTCAATCAGTTTGCTAATCGTGCTTGTGTTTCATAGAATGAACATGAGAATACTAATAAATTTATGGTTTATGTGTGATTGTTGGAGCTGAAAATAAAGCATGATGACTTGTGAATATAATGTAATGAACTTATAAAAAAGGAAAATGATTAAGTTGAATATGTTGACCGATGATTTAGAACTTCTTTTGCGCATTTTCTTCTTTTGATGAGTTAAGTATATATGATTTACATTTCATTTTCAGAAATATACATCTTTATTTTATAATTCAAACACAATATTTATTCGATTTTTTAATTTCTTTTTTATTGTTGTGTACATATGACTAGTTCATCCAATTCGTTTTTGCTCTTGCCTCACTCCGGAAAATTGTGAACGAATCAACAAACTCATTTTTTTCCTTAAAACGTGTTTGTCCCTGAATTTGCAATTTTTTTGAGATTTTCGAAAAAGACATTTTTGAAGCTCAACATACAAAACGGTAATATTTTGTCACATAAAATGGAGGTAGAAATATAATTTCATATTCCAAATACTTCACTCTACATACTACTTTTTTTCGAAATTCGCAATTTTTATGTCCAAACACCTTCTAAAATGCAATATGTTGTTGACATGAACTATACAGTTATCTAATCTTCTTTCTGAGGCATGACTCTTCTTTCCTCCTATAAAACTTCAGATAATAGTTTTCTGTCAAGGCTCCTCTATAATGGAAGAAGATAGGTAAGTATTCTTGATCTGAGATCATTTTGGTGCCTTCTACTTATTATGTTGTTGTTTTTCTGTTTGAATACTTATTTCTTGCTTCAATTTTTTCTCCTAGTATTCTTGGTAAACTTTTGTTGTACGTTTTCATTTATAATGGAATTGTTATAAACACAAGGAGTATATTCAACGTTCATTTATTATAGTTACTTATTCGTGTTTCTAGTTTTATTGAAAACCTAAATATAATAATTACTACTCCCTCCGTTTCAATTTATTTTAGTCTGTGCCAAAAAGAATGACCTCTTTCCCTATTTAGAAACAATTTACCTTTATGCAATGATTTATAGCCACACAAAATATATGTGCTTCATTTTACACCACACGTTTAAAAGTCTTCTATCTTTTCTTAAACTCCGTGCCCAGTCAAATATGTTCACATAAATTGAAACGGAGGGAGTATATTATTTACATCTCCTCGTCCTTAAATTAACTTTTTTTGTTCTTGCTATATCTATGAGTGTTGGACCATCATATTCCACTAATATGAACATATTACAATATTTGTTACTCCCTCCGTTCTAGTTTACGTGAAACTGTTTCCTTTTTGGTTCGTTCTAAAAAGAATGATCCCTTTCTAAATTTGAAAATAATTTAGCTTAAACTTACAATTCTACCCTTAATGAGAAGTTATTATAACTAAACAAATACTTTGGCGTCCTTTTTGAGTTTTTTAAAACCACAAATTTCAAAAGTTTTCATTGTTTCTTAAACTCCGTGCTCAGTCAAACGTTCACGTAAATTGAAACGGTGGGAGTACTACTTCTTTTAGTTGTTTGGAGTGTACTATTTGAAAGTGAAACTATATCTTGATGGTTGGTTTGTTGAATTTCTATCTGATTGAATTCCTTTATATTAATGTGTCTGATATCAAAAGCAACAACAACAAAGAAGAGCATTTAAGAGAAGAAGCATGTTCAGAAAAGAAACAAAAACTTGAAAACTGTTTATTGTCAATAAGATCATGGCGTGATTTGCCTTCAGAACTTTTAAGTGAGATAGCAAACATCTTGGGAATTTTTGATCTTCTTGGTTTTCGTGGAGTCTGCAATGGCTGGCGCTCTTCTTCAATAACAGCTTCTGCAGCCATAGAATCTGCTCCTGGCACTCAACCTTATTTCCTACTTCATAGCGATAGCGATGACAAATGCATCCTCTTTAACCCTACCACCAACAAGCAGTACTCTATCAATATCCCCGAATTGAAAGAAACTACTTGCCTTGCTTCAAGTCATGGTTGGTTACTGTTATCTCAAAATGGTCTCGTTTTCTTCTTTTGCCCTTTCTCTCGTGCAAGAATTGACCTGCCCCCTTTTCAAGAATCAAAAATATTTGAAGGGGCTGCAGCATTTACTTCTCCTCCTTTGTCAATTGATTGTGTTACAGCTATCATTTGTCGAAAAAATTATCGTATTTTGGAAGTATATGTGCTAGAACGTGGAGTTAGCTTGTGGGTGAAGTATGAATTTGATCTTGAAAATAAATTTTTTGGGATGGTTAGGGGTGCTACTTTTGCTTATGGGTGTTTCCATATCTTGGATGACGAGAACGGGCTAGTGACATTTGACCTGAAAAATAACCATTTTAAAAGTTACAAGTTAGTTAGTGGAGGAGGTAATTATCCAAGTGCAGAAAGCCTGGAATTTTTGTATAAGGAGAAATATTTCAGAAGGAATGGTTTGAGAAAAAGGATGAAACTTGGGAAAGATGTTAACATTTCTGCTTGTGCTGCCTCTTACGTTGGACGTGATGGTTGTGTAATTCTTATCAAGAATGAAGAGATTAAGGCCAAGGAAGAATTTGAAACTCGCGATTACAAAGGAATTTGGATTCAACCAAGATTCTTTCAACTCCCTCCAAATTTTTGTTGGATAAAAACAACCACAAGCAATATATACGACAAGGTAACAATACCTAAGTATAAATTTTTTCAATCTATTTGAATCAAGAAAAGACAATAAACTATAACACAAATTGAATATGGGCACCAAGGTTGGAATGTAGACACATAATTTTCATGTCTACATTAATCGCGGAACAAGAAAATTTAATTTCTAAAATTGATTACTTTCTTTACTTACTCTTGGCAATGTTTGATTGATGATATGGAAGACATCAGATATTTGGCATGAATACAAATTATATTTTAAAATCGATTACCACTCATTTTTAGTATTTTTTGTGTGGTTTACTGTTAACATATTCACTTAGCTATAACTATGAATTTTTTATGTTTAGGAAGCCAACAATGTGGAAGGAAGCAAATTTTGAAGATTTTTGTCCACACGATGATTTTGAGTGTAACTTTTTCTTGGAAAGAAGAGTTCATATTACAGAGGCAAGTTCGGCATAGTGTTTGAATCCTGTTTTTCTTGCTATATTGAGGAGTTTTTCATAAATATTCTTCTTTTATAGATTCTACCTTGTTCTCTATTTTGGATTTTGTTGAGTTTTTCATAAACATTCTTCTTTTATGAATTCTACCTTGTTCTCTATTTAATATTTTGTTTGTACAATTTTTTTTTTTATCAAACTGCAACAAATATGACGATAATAGTTTTTTAATCCAAAACATAAAATGACAGGAATACAACATGAGGAAATAAATTTTCAACTATATTTTCAACATTCCTCTTATTGCATCTTTATACCAAAAGTCATTTTTAATTCATGCTTTTAACGTATGAGCTTCACTTTTATCCTTGCCCACTTTTAAGGCATTACTCCATTTTAATCCTACTAACTCTTACGATGGTTGTTAATCATGTCCAAGCATGCATAATAAAAATACTAGCGATTGTAGTAAATATAATTCGATTTAAGAGTCCGAAGTTGAATTCCACAAGGAACTAACCTATCAATTAAAACTATTCTATCAATATGGATTCAAGCAAACTTTCACGACCCAAAATTCAACTGGTCGCGATGAAACCTTACCTAACCTGCTAGGTAAGCCAAGTAATATTTAACACAAATCATATAAGAATAATAAGAGAAAATAAGTAAAATAACTGAATTTCTATACAACTTCTAAGGATTGGTAGTACAAGTCATGAGCTTCTAAGACTTAGTGTTTACTGTGAAAATGGTAACAACAATTAAATTTGTAAATGAGATTCTAAAAATACGTGATCTATTCTTGAGCTGGTTGTTTAGAGCAGTTGATGCTAAAAATACGAAATCTAATGATGAAATGCAAGCTAAAAACGGGGCGATAATTGAACCTAGAGGCTTACTATCCGGGCTTGTTTACCAAGGGGATACGAGCTAAAAGGGGAGTTGGGCGAGCCAAGGAACTTTCTTCTCGGGTGTAGGACTGGTCGATTAAGGGCCTCGGGGTCGACGTTTAGGTCGAGCTCGAGCTATCAAGGGTAGTCGTGTGACGACCCGGCCCGTCGTCTCATGAGTTACCGCCTGGTTTCCCCATTTTCTGCTTCTTTATGCTTCATTATCTTTGGGGTGGTCGAGTGGTTTTGGATTGGTTTTGGTAGGAAATGAGACACTTAGTCTCTTTAAGGAAGGTTTGGTTTGTAAAAGTCAACCAGATGTTGACTTATGAGTTAGAGGGCTCGGATGTGAGTTCCGATAATTCGGTTAGCTTCGGGGGATGATTTGTGACTTAGGAACGCGATCGGAAGTGATTTTGGAGGTCCGGTGTAGAAGTTAGCTTGTTTTGGCGAAGTTAGTATTTTGGCGATTTCCGGTTGGTAAGTGAGATTTTGATCCGAGGGTTGGAATGGAATTTCGAGAGTTTTAATAGCTTTGTTAGGTGATTTTGGGATGTGTGTGCAAAATTTTAGGTTATTCGGAGATGATTTGGTTGGGTTTTTTATTGAATGCGTGTTTCGGAAGTTTCATAAGAACTTATGCTTGGATTCGATGAGAATTGATGATTTTAGTGTTGTTTGATGTGTTTTGATGATTGGAATGAGTTTGGATGATGTTTTAGGATGGGTTGGCACTTTTGGTTGAGGTTCCGGAGGCCTCGGGGTGATTTCGGATGGTCAAACGGACCAACTTTGGCATTTGGAAGTTGTTGATTTTCGAGTTATAGTGTTGTAGAGATTTTGGTCATCGCGATCGCAGGGGTGGTGTCACGATCGCGTAGAGGAAAATGGGGAGGCAGGAAAAATTGTTCATCGCATTTGTAGTGGATGTTCGCGATCGCAGAGGACTATCAGGTGAAGCTTCGCGTTCGCAGGGGTCCCTCCGCGTTCACATAAGAGGATCTGGGAGCCAGAATATTTTGTTCTTCGCGTTCGCATCAAATGGAACGCGTTCACATAGGTTTAGAAAATAAAGCTTCGCGAGCGTATTATTTTGGCCACGTTGGCATAGGCCAACTTGGAGACATGGAGAATTTGTGCTTCGCGATCGCGAGCCTCGGGCCACGATCTCATAGAAGAAATTGGAGCTGGGCAGAATAGTTTTTAAAACATTTACTCTGCGAGTCTAAGTTATTTTCCATCATTGTTGAGCATCTTGAGAGCTCTTGGACGGGAATTGAAGAGGGTCTCGAAGAGGATTGATTGGAGGTAAGTTTTATGAACTAAAAACATGATTTAATTGTGGAATTTACCTAGAAATTCATGTAATCTTAGCTAAAAGGGGAAGAACTAGGGCTTGGGTTTTTGAATTTTAAATTGGGATTTGAGGGAGCATTTGAGCTCGGATTTTGGAGTTTTTGATATGTATGAACTCGTGGTGAGATAAGGAACCCGTTGATGTAAAAATTTCTGAGTTTTGAGAAGTGGGCCCGAGGCTCGGGTTTTGCCAATTTTGGGATTTTTGATATTTTTCGATTGGGTTTTATTCCCTTAGCATATTGTGACGTATTTGTTGTGGTTTTTGTCAGATTCGATGCGCGAGGAGGCCGATCTGAGAGGCAAGGGCATAGCGAGCTAGAGTTTTGGCTAGCTTGAGGTGAGTAATGATTATAAATGATGTCCTGAGGGTTTGAGACCCCAGATTTGCACAACGTAGTGCTATATTGAGTTGAGGCACACACTGTATGATGAGCATGGAGTCTATTACTACTGGGGATTTTGACTTGGCCCATCCCGTTGATGATTTTACCGTGTTTTTGACTAAGGATTGTTTATTATCATTATGATTTAGGTTAGTCGCCATGTTTGGGGCCTTGTGCCGACTTGTAGAACCCTTAGGGGCATTTTTACTGATTATCCTCACTTTACTTGTTAAAAATCATATCCTCAGTCATGTTCCTGACTGTTTAAAACAATACAAACTGGTTTTTGAAATGCTAATCCTCAATGAAAGTAATATGTGGGCTGAGATTCCTATTTTATATTAGTATGCCCGAGAGGCTGTGATTATATTGGCTGAGAGGGGTTGAGAACCCAATAGTGAGGATGTTTTATATGTTATGGATTGGGCTGCACGCCACAACAATATACTTATATGGATCGGGTTGCACGTCGCAGCAAATGTGTGTATATATATATATAGCGCTTGGGCTGTAGGAGCCCCTCCGGAGTCTACACACCCCCAGTGAGCGCAATCGACTATTGTTATAGATCGAGCTGTGCGCCACAATGATATACGGATCGGGCTGCATGCCGCAGCGGTATATTTATGATTTCGGCTATTGTGAAAAGTATATGAATTAAGTACTGAGGAAAAGTAACAAATAAGTGAACAGTATGCTCGAGTAGCGGATTTTATACTTGATTAATACCTGTTAAGCTACCCGTTCTACCTGGTTTTAAGGAATTTCACTTGACTTCTTCATTATTTGCTATTTAATTGGTTTTACTGCTTGATATAGAACTGCTTAGTGCCTTAACGTGATTTCATACTGTCAGTCATTATTTATTTTTATTAGTCACTGGGTCGGAGTACTCACATTACTCTCTGCATCGTGTGTGCAGATCCAGGTGTCCCTGAGGTGTAGTGCGAGCTCTTTAGCAGTTCAGTTTCCACCGGAGTTATCGAGGTAGCTGCATGGCGTCCGCAGACGTGATGTTCTCCCTCTATCTTTTATATTTCCGTATTCTAGACATATCTCTGTAGTAGGCTTTTGAAACCTTGTATTTAGAGGCTCAGACTTGTGACACCGGATCTAGCGGGCTATTGTAGAGATGTTTTTATGGTTTTCCGCAGATTTCATATATACTGTTTAGACTTCTATTGATATTGAATTGGCATTTAACTCTAGTAACTAATAAAGAATTCTATATAAAAGGGTTGTGAGTGTTTGATGGTCGGGCTTGCCTAGCATTGTGTTGGGCGCCATCACGACCGGGGTTGGGATTGTGACGAGTCGGGAATGGGATAACAATTAAGATATGATTAAATAAGGCTCTCTATGGCCAATACCAAGTAATAAAGAGATAAGGATTAGAATGGCCTCAGGCCAGTGAGAGCGAGCAAATTATAAAGAAGATAGAGAGAGATATTATTGCACTTGTGGAGAAATAGTTGGAGCAACATCAACCCTTTACAAAGTAGTATGGGTTCCCTTTATATAGGAGGCGAACCCGGTTATAGTACAACGTGCATTAATAGTAAAATATGGAGATGGGACGGCTAGACGTGACGCATCGGCGTAGGCTCTGGGTAGGCCGACTCTGTCAGACTTAGCCGTGTGCCTTGGGAATTTCCCTATCTGCTCAAGCCTCGACCTTCGTCTTCTTCGAGTTGGGCCTTATCTAGACTCCGAGTGAGGGGACTCGGTCGTGGCTCCACGTCCTCGGGGTCTCGAGGCGTTCTTCCGAAATGGCTTAGTAGCGAGAAATTAGGTCCTCTGATTTCACCGCATACAGATAGTCTCTGCGTTTCTCAGAACGAACCGAAGGGAAATGATTCTGATACATGACTCCTCGAGCTTCTTACAACTATGTCACACCAATGGTGCAACCTTTGGCACGAGCTTTTGTGGCAACCGAGGCATCCCACAGACTTGTGTATTTCGACTTCATTCAATGCACTATCGATTCCCGTTCTCCAAGGTGAATGTACCGCTGTCGATTTGGTTTTTCAAGAATACAATAATTGCATCCACCGGTCAATCTTCCAAAGCCTCGATGACCGTGTAGTTATCTCCTATAAATGGGGGTGCCTTGGCATTATTTTTTTCTATCCAAGTACCCTCGTTGGTTCATTTGCCCATTCCTTCTTATCATGTTCTTCTATTCTTGAACATCATGCTTGGGGCTCATGGTATCAAGGCCTTTTGGTAGAGCTCACGTAGGTTGTGTAGTGGGCTCTTGGGTTTCATCACATGTACATCCTCTCGTTCCTCCATTTTCAGTGTAGAGAACCTCTATAGGCTTTTATAATTGTATATAAAGACCCCTCGAGGACTGTTGTACATGGATTTTTATGAATCCACTCGAGGGCTGTTGTACATGGATTTTTATGAATATGCATATACTTCATTCACTTCAGCTTTCAATTCTTGCATTATTTTTGTATGCTCTTGTGCCCTTCGAGGCTTTTGAATGTTTTTCTCTGTTGTTAACTGCTGATACCCAACTTGGATGTGAGCGTTCTTCCCGATCCTCTACTAATTAACATGGCTCCTTTCCTAGCCCGTCGTCACACCTCGGATGGAGCCTAAATTAATTTGATAGGCCCGGGCTATCGGGCCCTCCGAGTTGTATAGAGATAGTACGCTGAGTTTCAGAGCTTTCGAGAATGATATTTTGAATGAAGGTCTGCTTTGGGTACTTGGGGTTCTCTTTTTGAACTTAATGCAGATAGATTTTTAAAGTGTAGGGGTTAGATTCCCGTTGAGGGATTTCTTGTACTCAGGCGCTATCTCGAGCCTTCGAGATCGGAGCTTCACGTGCCTATTTCTCTTTATAGAAAAGAAAACCATGAGACTGGGTACCATCGTGAGTCGAGTGATGGTGTTCGAAGCTTCCTGAATTCCGACTTCTCGTATGGAGGGGATCCTCAAGGTCGGATGCTGCCTAAAAACTGGAGACAATATGGCCGACTCCTTGATTCCTGGCTTTTCATCGAAGGATGCCTCTGGGGTCGAGTATCGCCCCATTGATCTGCATCGTGGCTGTTGGCCTCCCGAGGCTAACTCCAGATAGGTGAATCGTCGCTGATTCCCACATATATGTGGGGCATCTTTGGCTTCTTCGAAAGACCTCACTATTTTAGTTAGCTATCCTTTCGCCTTGGCATAGGGTTCTTCATTTCTTCAGGCACAAAAAGCGTTGGCGCTCATTATTGCTCTAGTCTGTCAATTTCACCATAGTCATGGCAACTTCTTCGGGGCTGGTCCGACAGGGAGTGAGGGGTGCCATTCCTGGTGCTCAAGATCCGTGGGAGTTCGCTCTGAAGACCATATCTTTGATAAAAGAGGAACATCTGGAGATGGTGAAGAGATACTGCGGCTGGAGCGAGGGGGTGACGCTGCAGGTGCTTTCCCCGGACGAGAGTGTCATGGACTCTGTTGATGGATTCTTGAGCGCATACCTATAGCCTTTCGCATTTGGCCCCCTTGATAGAGTCGTCCTTGATTTTTTATTGAAGTATCAGGTTACTTTGGCATAGATACATCCGTCGTTTTGGCGAGTGGTGCTGATGATGAGGTCCTTTGCAGAGAGGGCTGGACTTGAATTCACACTCAGTCACCTCGTCATATTGTATCGACCCTTTCATCACCAGAGCCTGCTAACCCTGAGGTGTCGTTCGTCTATGCCCTTTGTTTTCGATGATGAAGAAGATGTGGATCGAGAATGGTCCAGTTAGTTCATTCGGGTCCGGACGACCGACATTATCCCCGTGGAACTTTTTCCATTTCCTGAGGGATGGAATTATGCACGTGAGATGAGCGTCTGGTGCTTTCTCAGATTTTGCTTATAGCGGAAATCAGTTGAGTAATTTTGCTTTTTTCCTTTTTGCAGCAACTTCATGGATGCCGGGCGAAGTTCTCGATCTGCCCGGCTGGGTACGGAGGTTGGTGACCCATTCGACTTGCGACGAGCGTAGGTGGCGAGCTGCATCCCGCGTCAGATGGGAAGTGAGATACATAGTTATGCGCGCATACTGCCTTTGCCTTGGCCTTCATATACTTGGCATGGCATTTTCCTCTTTCTTATGTACCAATTTTATTGTTGTAGGTACCGGGTGGTTCCTTCGGATGATGCAGCGCTCTTCCGAAGAGGGGAAGGAGTCGTCGGCCTCCGAGCTGAGGGACGATGGCGATAAATGGGATTTGCACCCGCAGTATGGTGGATTTTTTTCATGGGGCTCAACGAGCCTGTGTCTTCAAGGAGAGGGCATCGTCCGAGCCTGCTGTTCCTGGAGTTTTTGATTCCTTGACGGCGGCTCCTCCGAGTGAAAATGCCTTTCCTGAGGTTGGTTCTCCTGGGGCCGAAGAAAAGGCAGGATTAACAGGAGTGTGCCTTGACTTTGAGGAAGTCCACCGCCTTCACTTCATGGAGAGTTTAGGTGCAGTTCTTCTGAATTCTGCGCCCTCCTTTATTTATCAAACTTTCCTTTAGCAGGCTTGTGATAGGCTTAGGTCTAAGCGGCTTCGTTAAGGAGCTAGGCTTCAGAAAGTTTTGGACGAGGCTGAGTCCCTTAGGCACCTTAGCGAGGAGAAGGAGGTTGGGTTGCTACATAGGTGATATGAGGCGTACCGGAGCTCGAATTACGAGAGTTTTTTTATGGAGAAGGTAGCCTTTCATAGTACGCACTTTGCTCTTTTTGGCCCTTAAGGTTAACCCCTTTCTCCCATATTAGCTGCGGAAAAGGACGGAGGCCTTGGAGTACCTCAAGGGTGATACGACCACATCAGGAATGCTTGTGGGAAACTAAGGGCTCAGGTGCAAGCTCAAGCATTAGAGGAGAGAGGTGCCTTGGCCAAGGTTCCCGCCCTAGAGGTTCAACTCCGCTTGGCTCGAGACAATGCTATAGTTAAAGCGGACATGATCAAGAAACTCGAGTATGATCTCTCGAAGATCAGGGCCGAGATAATCGATGCCCAGACCGAAGTGGCATGAAGCTGAACCAAGGCTGACCAAGAGATGTCGATTCATATGAAGGAGGCTGCTGACGCCAAAGCCGAGCTAAAATGGGCCCTCGACCGGGAGAAGAGGATTGAGGAATATGTTCGTTGAAGTTCCTGAAGAGAGGTACTCGAGGAAATCGGCACAAGAGGTTTCGTTCTCTCGGAGGAATTGGATAGAGCTAAGGCGGACGAGCGTGATGCTCGGTTACTTCTTATTGACGTTGCAGAGAGTGAACCCGGCAGGCTGTAGCCCTTTTGGCGCAGAGTGTAGATTTCGCTATTTTTCTACTTTGTATTTAAAACTTGTAGGTCATGTTGGTAGATGGAGAGTGCGCCCCTTGCGTATGTAAGATAAGATAAAACTTGAAGCTTTACCTCCTTCGTATATTTTCCCATATTTATTTTGACCAGCTGGGTTGGTTTCGATGTTTAGCGGGATCCTCGTAGGTCCGGAGCTAATCAGGAAGGCCCGGAGGCTTTCAGGTGCGATCTTCGATGTGAGCAGGCGTTGGGGCCTTCGTACTTTGCTAAGTTAATTTAGGCTTAGTCTCCGACTTAGGTCTTTACTTGAGCTTGACTAGCCTTCAATCTTCTGTGCCCGTGCAGGCAGATAGTAATTGTTCTTATTTCTTGCCCTTGGACATTTGCTGTTTCAACTATTTTGGGTTCAGTCTCCGAGTCGCATTGCGACTCGAGCTTTAGTTGACCCTCAAGTTTTTTCGTGCCTGCGTGGGCGGATGATGATTTCTTTTATTACCCACCCTTGGGCATTTGTGTTCCAACTCTTTTGGGTCTAGTCTCCGAGTCGCATTACGACTCGAGATTTAATCGACCCTTATGTTCTTACCTGCATGCGTGGGCGAACAACGATGAACTTTTGTTTTTTGCCCTCGGTCATTTGTTGTTTTAACTATTTTGGGTTCAGTCTTCGAGTTGCGTTATGACTCGAGCTTTAATTAACGCTCAAGTTCTTTAATTTTCAAGCTGGCAATAGTGGTTCTTACACTGTTTGGTCGTCGAAACCTTGCGATATGTGGCCTGAAGGCTCGCATAGTTAACTATATTGGATCCGATCTCCGAATCATGTTACGACTCGAGCTCATTTTAATCCTCAAGTTTTCAATTTTTAAGCTGGCGACAATAGCTCTTACGGTGTCTGGTCGTTGAGACCTTTTAGTGTGTGGCTCAGAGGCTTGTTTGGCTGGCGACGATGGCTTTTATAATTTGCCCGTGTGCTTTTTGTAGGCTTTGTTTTCCGCTCGTTAATGTCTTTTGAAATAATATTTCCTGACCCGTCGTTGGTTCCGGAAGAACCTTGATTTAAAGTCGTTATCGGCGATACTTTGAGCAGCTCGGAAGGTTCATATCTCGTAGTCTGAGTAGGTTGAAGCCTTGTGATTTGGAGCTGCCATGGTTAAAACTCATTTTTGCCTGATGAGGGAAGCCTCTTTTAACCAGTTCTTTCCAAAGTATATTCGGAGTAATGTCTTACAATTTTGTTTAGCGATGGTCGGGCATCCCTGAGTCGCATTAATTTGGATGTATCAGCGGTTTTGATCGTAGTCATATGTGTTTGGACGGGGCCATTTTTTATCCTGAGTGATAGTTTAGGCATCTACACCGAGGGTATGCCCTTTTGGGATTCTTACAAATGCGACGTATAGCCTAAACTTCAAGATTTTGAGTTTCATGCCTGTTGAGGTCTTATAGTTTGTCATGCCTATTGAGGTCTAAAAGTTTTTCATGCCTATTAAGGTTTTATAGTTTTTCATGCCTATTGAGGTCTTACAGTTTTTTATGCATGTTGAGGTCTTACAGTTTTTGTTGCTATGTGGGATAGATCTAGTTACACCGAGTCTACCCTCTCGGGGTCTTACAATTTCGGGTTTTTCAGTGCATGGCGATTAACGATAGTCTTCGAGTCACCGAGTTTGCTTAGGCTCGAAGGCTGATATTTGTGAGCTCGGAGCTGCCTTGTCGGGGACTTTTGAGCTCGGAGTTCCGACCCTGGGGCCATACGGGTTCCGAATTGTTGGTGCTAAGTCTCTGAGTATCTCAGGACCCATTCGGTGGAGGGTCCCTTGCTATGAGCATGTTGAATTCCTCTTTTCTGGAGTACGAGGTGCTGAAAAATATTCTTTATTGCTTGGCATAAATATACATATTATTTCATCGTCATGAGCCCTGCTCGTGCGGGCGCAGCTCCTCAGACCATTTGGTCCGGTATATGATTCTCTATTGAAACTCAATCTGCTGCTCCTCGGTCCTTCCGAGGGGATGGCGCCCTTAAAAGAAGACCATCGCTTGCCGTTCGACTATAGAAGAAGGCGTGTGATTTTTTCGGATCCTCTTCTAGGGGTACATCGCTCAGCAAATAATCTTGCTGGCGAGACACTTTTTGGGGCGGATGTCCGACCGAGGGAAAAGAGTGCGGTAGGTTTTGTTAAGGCCTTGAGATCTCCGGGTGGAATTAGAACCTCCGAATGTCCCGACCGATTATCTGCATATAGTTTAGTGAAAATATAATAAAGGAGTGAAGCAGTTCTTTCTTACCGCGGGATGTGTAGGTGATGTTCCGACATTTGATATGGCCCTACTGTTTTGGGGTATGGGCCCTAGTACAGCCCCTGCTGTGTTTTAGTCAGGCTTGGTAGAAAATGCGGTTTGCCTACCCTTTGATCCTTTCGAGGGTGGAGGTACTGGTACCGATGATGTGTCATATGATGAGGAATTTCCCTTCATCACGTACTGCTCCCTGTCGATGGTTCTAATTCTGCCCCTTGCGTAGGACTTCGTTCTTTTGGCGAAGTGGGGTCGATGCTGTCTCCAAGCGGTATGCCCGCAACCATCTGAACAAGACGTCCCTGCCTTATGCCTCCTTTGACGGTATAGGACTCGACATTCCAGTCCAAGCTTAGACGGGCTATATCAGAAGAATGGTCTTTTTGCTCGTTATAATGACCGTCGTTTGGAATCCATTAAAGATTCGAGAGGTGGTTGTGTTTTGGCCCGGCGGTCTTAGCCGCACTATTAACCTCGGTCCGACAAGGTTTATGTGTTGATTGAACCACCTGAATTCACGAGCACATGTTTTATTTGAAATAGATCAAATGAGGGAGAGGGTTACCAATGCGTCAGTGTGAGGCCGAGGCAAATTCTCAATGCTATTTTTGCTGGATGTAAGGGCGTCCCCCGGAACGTATCCCCGGAGTCATGTTTTCCTGGTAACGAGCATTTTTACTTTCCATTTCTATGAGTCCTTGGAGGGTGTTGCCGCTTCTCCACTATTGTGGAAATACGTCGCGGCTCATTTTCTTTGTTCTTCCTGGTTGCCTTCCTCCCTTGGGGATGAATTCGAGTCTGATCACTCGATAGAGCTCAGAGACAATTTTTATTGAGTAGCACGACTGTTCTCCTCCTAAGCTAGTGGCCATTTTTGACCCCGTGGTCATGCGCGCCATGTAGTTCCTGCGCCAGGTTGTGGTTTCCTCGAGGTGGATTCGGTCGAATAGGTCTGAGTCATTTGGTGTCCTTGGTTTCTCTTCTGGTGATCACGATGTTCGGTATAGCCATGCTGAAATCGTACTCTGATAGGCGAAGTGCCCCTGTCGGCCATGCCTCGTCGAATCTGGCTTTATTGAAGATTCCTCTAGGATATTGTCCTCGAGCCATTTCTCGATTGTTGTGAGGTAGATTGTGTCTCGGGGCGTTCCTCCTATCCGCAACATACGGGTGGTTTTCTGTTTGGCATTAGATTCTTTGCCGGGAGCCTGCTTGGGTACACTAAGTCTGAGGAGGCTCCCGGATGGTCATCCACGTCCCTGATTTGTGGCTGGTGCTGGGTACGGGCATCCGACTCGATCTCGGCTTGGTATCTCATCAAGCTTCGTTTGAAATGCCCCGCAGTCGTTGTGCTTAGTTAGTTCAGTTTCCACAAAACCTGTGGCGATCTTGTTCATTCTATTAGGGAGTGAGGCGCGACTTCTCGTAGTGTTTCATTCTCCCTTTGTTCATTCTCGGATATGTTCGGCTCTCTCGTTGCTGCTTCGATGGCATCGGCATGTGCCTCTACAGAAGAATTTGATGGAATGATAAGCGAGTTTGTGAGGCCAGGTGCCAGGATATAATGTCACGTCGTAGTTACCTTTGAGAGTGTTTCCCCCAATCTCTTCACCGAGATGAGCTCAAACTCATCATCTTGAAGGTCGTTGCCTTTTCCCGAGCACGTGTAGGCGGCGATGTGCTCGTTGGGATCCGGGGTCCTATTATACTTAGGGAGTTCTGGCATTCCAGACTTCTGTGAAACGAGTTCCGGAACTGCTTCTTCGGGGAATGACTGTCACATGAACTTCCACGAACCTGACTCGATCCTTTCGGAGAGATCCCCGAGCATCTTTGCTATGGCAGGTTTGGTTACCAATCCGTTGTTGCTTGATCTCTCGGGTGCTTGTTTGGCGGGGGGAGCTGTTCCCGGCGTTGTTGTGCTGGGAGTCTCCGAGTGGCTTTGCAGCAGAGAAATAGCCAACTGCTGTGCGTGTAACATTTCAAAAATATCATGAAAACTCACTTCTTGTGGTTCTTGAGCCAGGGTCTTTTGAGCTTTCTGTCGGTTACTGTGTCGTATGCTCTTGTTGGTGTGAGATGTTTCGTCGACTTGTTGTGCGTCCTGCGAATCCGTGTCTGCTAGAATCAGTCCGGGCACGTGTTGATACCCTATTTTTCCCTTATGTATTTTTATACCCAAAATACTTTCAAAATAGCATATATAAGTACACCAAAGGGTTTTGGCATTTTAATGATTTTTTAAACCAACTTATTGCCTATTTTTTATACCATAAAATCCGATAATTATTCCCAAAATTTGTCTTTTTGGTGAATAATTTATATCATCCTCATATTTACATCAAAATATGGTTAACATGATTTTTGCATATTTTTACAAATTCGTTTGGTATTTTTAAAGTTAAATTGCATAAAATTGTAATACTAGCCACTTTAAGATTTAAATAACATTTTTAATTACAAAATCGATCCCAATATTTTTAAAATTATATTTATATACTATTTATTGACTCAGTACCTTTAATTTGTTTTTAAAACATCTTTTACTATTCTTATAAAATAAAAGGGAAAAACTGGCTATTTCAATTATAGCCTCATTTCGTTTCAATTATAACCACAATTCCATTTCAATTTCAGCC
>MU712338.1:0-37994 GCA_026770625.1 Nicotiana glauca
TGTAATTCTTTCATAGGAAATTTTCCAAGATTTCTTTTCATTATTAACAAGATGATCTCGAGCCAGAGTGAGGCAGGTAACGACTTACATAAGTCCAGGCAGCAATACAAGCATGCGCATATCATACCGAGGCGACAGCCCGATCCAGCAAAAATAAATGTGCACTTGCCGAGGGTCGACTACACGCCTATAGATGCATCTATTAATCTGCCGAGGCGTTTGCCCCGGTCCAAAATAAAAACACACAGACAGACAATCAGTCAAGAATTCAACATGGAGCAATTATCCAAGAAGGCCAATTCTCTTTAATAACTTGAGAAAACGAAGCTTAAGTCTTTTTTAGAAATCCATTTATTAGTTTAATGCGATCTATTACCCCGCTCGTGAATCATCCATGCGACGTAGCTACACGTAAGGTACGTGCTCATATAGCCAATTAGAATTTTATCGGGGAATAATTATCCAAATAAGCCAATTCTCTGTTTAACAATTCAGGAATGATGTTTAATCTCTTTTAAATTCGTTTACTAATCAAAGGTGATTTAAACAATTCAAGTCATCGATAGGTTCATAATTAATCTATGTATAACATGTTGATGGTCCTAACTACCCAGACAATAGCATAATAGTAGCTACGCACGGACTCTCGTCACCTCGTGCATACGTAGCCCCCACAATCAGGAGCACAAAATCAATTACTTCACCTATGGGGTAAATTCCCCCTCACAAGATTAGAAAGGAGACTCACCTCACTCCGAAGACTCAAAACCGACATTCTACATTCTTCCGAGTACTCCAATTGATGCACCACGCTCCAAGACTAGACAATGGTTATGCAAATCCATTAATATATGCTCAAATATTCATTACAACTAATTTATGGCAATTCCTAACCCCGATTAGAAAGTTGACCAAAACGCCCTCGGGCCCACGTGCCCAGAATCCAAAACTTTTCAAAGATAAAGTTTACCCATAACCTTAGGAACTCGAATATATAATTTTCTGTTAATTCCATGCTCGAAATCGTGGCTAAATTCCAAGAATAGGATTTTCCAGGTTTTCCACCAAAACCTAAAATTTATATACTAATTTCCATGTCTAATTCCATGTATAAACCTTGTATTTAACTCAAACCTAGCATAAATTACTTACCTCATGACAAGTGACGAAAATGGCATCCCCAAGCTGCACCCCATCGACTCCAATGGAAGAAAAATGGGGTTGAAATGAGCTCAACCCCGAACTTAAAACATCCTCACTGCCCCAGTCATTTCCGTTTCTACGAAAATGTTGCCGCTTATGCGGTTCCGCTTTTGCGGACAATAGGCCTCTTCTGCGTCTTTCCCCTGGCCTAGACCCATTTCGCTTTTGCGATGCTCCTTCCGAAGATGCGGTCCCGCTTCTATGGAACATCGACCGCATCTGCGGCCCACGACCCTTCGAACCATTACACTTCTACGGTGCCCTTTACCGCTTTTGCGACTCCGCTTTTGCGGATACCTGACCGCATAAGCGGTCCCTGCTCCCCTTCTCTCCCAACCGCTTCTGCGGCTTCTTTCACGCTTCTGCGGGGCCACTTCTGTTGTCCCATCTCCGCAGAAGCGGAAATACCAGCAACCAGCAACTCAGCTATTTCCAAAAATCCATTTTTGTTCCGTTAACCACCCGGAATCCACCCGAGGCCCCCGGGACCCCAACAAATCATACCAACCAGTCCCAAAACACATTACAGACTTGCTCGAGGCCTCAAATCATAACAAACAATGCTAAAACCGTGAATTACACCCCGATTCGAGCTTTATGAACTTTGAACTTTCCAACTTTTATTTCCGATGTTTAAACCTATCAAATCACGTCCGATTGACTTCAAATTTTTCACACAAGTCACATTTGACATTGCAAACCTAATCCAACTTTCGAAATCAAATTCCGATCCCGATATCAAAAAGTCAACCTCCAGTCAAACTTCTCTAAAATCTCTAAATTCTAACTTTAGCCAAATGGTTTCAAAATGACCTACGGACTTCCGAATTTACTTCCAATCGCACTCCCAACTCCAGAATCACCAAACAGAGCAATTCAAAGACTCGGAATCCCAAACGGACATCGATAACACTGAAATGCACTTCAACCCAAACTTAAGAAATTCCTTCTAAAATGCTAACTTCCACAATAGGCGCCAAAACGCTCCCAGGTTATCCAAAACCCAATCCGGGCATACGCCCAAGTTCGAAATCATCATACGAACCTGCTGGAACCTTCAGATCTTGTTTTCGAGGTCGTTTACTCAAAATTCCAATCCTAGTTCATTCTTTCAACTTTAAGCTTCTCAAATGAGAATTTTCATCTAAATTTAACTCCGATCTTCCTGAATTTAAATTTTGACCATGCGAACAAGTCACAATTCCTGAAATGAAGTTGCTCATGGCCTCAGATTGCTGAACGACGCGCTAGGGCTCGAAACGACCAATCGGGTCGTTACATTCTCTCCCACTTAAACATATGTTCGTCCTCGAACGTGCTGAGAACTATACTAAAGTAGTCTGAAATTGATATTTAACTTCTCATGCACCTCCCTGTGCTACCACAACTTAGCTGAGCACATTGGCTCGATAAATGCTGAAGATATTCCCTTTTATTCAAGCAAATAAGCCTTAGAGTCCAATTCCAACATCCGAAATTCTATGCCAGACCTGTTTCCAACATATGATCACCGTATCAATCACTATACTCTGTACTCAAACGTGACTGCATAACTCTGCTGAATTCACACTCTGCATCACTTTACTCATAGGACCACAATAACATTTCTGTTTGAATTAATTGAAATTTCACGAATCCGATGCTCCCATTGCACCTCATGACCTACATAGGTCTTACTCTAACTATTACAATACCGCCACGACGGATGAGATGTCGAAATTCATAATCAACTGCTGAGTCAACCAACCATCGAGTCTATACTTCTAACAAGAAACATTACCACATTCTGAACCAAATGATGACCTTTGCTCCTTAATATACTTCATATAATCAGATTGCACTGATCCTAAATCCCACAATCTCATCTTACCCAGTACAAACTGCTCAGGCATTAAGCCACTCTGAATGCGATCACAAGTCTCATATGACTCCACAATGTGCCAATAGGCCATCAATCCGAATGCAACACAAACGGAAATTGAACTCTGGAAGGAATTACCTAACCCCGCACTAATATGGACTTTCCTTAGAAGATAGGAAGCGAAACACACAAAAAAATAACACATAGAGGACCAGACTCGACATCACACTGTTGCGGCGCGCAACCCAATCCAAATGACATACCCATGGTGGAGTGCCACTCGATCCACACATAGATCTCACATAAGGAGGTTGCACTTCTAGCTAAATCTGCTTGTTACAATAAAAATATCGAATTTCGATCGTAAGCACGCTAAGCGCATAATACCATTCCTGAGAAAACACGTAGCACTATAGGGTACAAAACTCAAGCACAACTGAGGTGCGATACAAAATCTAAATCTCAAGAGCCACCCTGCTCACCTAACATCATCGCAACGCGGAACCTCAACACATACACAATTTCTCAGGCCGTCTCAAAACTCATACGGCGATGCATCAATACCTAGGATAGCTGATGAAAAAATAACACCTCGACTATTCCTCCATAGGGAACGCTCGCTAAAATGAACACAACTGGCCTGATACAAAGCCCTGTTCACAAATAAATCAATCCATCGATCTCAAGACGATCCTGAACATATCAAATTAGGCCAATGACCTTTCAAAGGTCCATACTAATATTTCCTTCTTCTCATACCACACAAGAACAACCGTCATAACTGGAGCAAACCTCCTCGGTTCATAATAAACAAGGTGCCCTCCAGGCATAAATTTTCAAGGCAATGATATTACCCAAATTCTTCATACTTGATTTAAATCTTTAGTCAAACAAGTGGCTACATGCCACACTGGTACAATCTTTTCATGGAACACGTTCCCACAATCTTCCAAAATAAATAACGGGTTCGCACATCTAAACCATCGGACGCACTAACGCTGATAAGCGATCCAGAATCCTTAACCAGGATGCAAAACCTCTTCCTCAACACATCGATCTCAGGTGACGCTGAGGACAATTCCAATTTACTCTAATCATTCAACCCTTTCCTTGCTCATCCGAGCCCGTGACATCCTTGTCAACACTGAACTGCAACCTTGATCCTCACTTCGTATTTCCATGCTACTCACTGCACCCAACGTGCCAACATACGATAGAACACGATTTTTTATCATAACTCCGAAATCATTAATATTTTAACACTTCAGCATATACGAACTTTCCACTTAACTCACTTCAGGAGAATCATAGCAATACACAGGTAATTTTCCATAACCGTAGAATGTGCAAATCTGCAAGTAGTGGTCCAAGCCACCATAGCCCTTCCGGAATCTGCTTCCACATAACAAGCCACAACAGAAGAATGCCCCTGATAAATCATCAATAACGGCGACCGATAAGCCTCACACATACCCTCACAATTCATACATGTAACTTGATCTCGCGGACCGAACTGATCACTGGCCCCAATATGCCAGTTCAACTATTGCTAGCCAATTTAACTTCTTCCAATTCCTCCTTGCTTGCTTTAAAATAAGACTAACTCCATTCAATACATAACATACTCCATCTACACTCACCCCGACTGTCCTTGAATCACGAGACTAGGCTATCTCAAATCCCACGAACTATTTCATATCTTTCAGATGCTACACCACAAGTCAAAATTTCATAGAACATTCAGGGCACCTTCTCATAAGCTGCTACGAAGCTTGATTCGTAGTTGTACTTATAGGCTCTAAATTATCGGGCACCACACTTTAACTTCTGAATTCACTGGGACCATTATTGAGAGCCACCCGCTCTGACTTGGTCCCGAACATAACTCACTCCATAGATCTTATAGCACACGAATACTCTCTCGGCGAGGCACCTGGCGAAAATCACTTTCTCTAAAACTTGTATCCATACAAGGCATTAATCTTGAACCTTTTTCCAAGTCCGGACATGAGCCAATAAGGCCAACCATCTCATGCCTCCAACAATTCATCTGCTCGAATTACCACTTATGGTCTTTTCTCATAGCAGAAATAATCCATCAATATGCGAATAACCAGAAATCACGCAAGTAGTTAATCATACAGCCCAATCACAAGCGGCGAGACTCTCTCACTTAGCTTGAAGCCATCATTTCACCATTCCTGAGTTTGGCCGACCTTTTTACCTCTTATTGACATAACCTCCCGTCATAAGTTATCAAAATTTCTCAGAATCTTCCTGTAAATCCCCATCTTTCATATTCTGAATCATTAACCACATTTGCACGACTGATCTCTTTGTTGAACAACCAATATAATTCATTGCAGAAGCTTCGTCAACCACGCGACCGCTAACCTGCCCACGGGGAATAACCCACCTAGGGGAATCACCTCCCGATATCTTTCCACGTCGCTGCACGGGGTACATTCCCTATGACACCAATAGCCCATCCTGAGTCCGAGCTTACCTTCCAGTTGCACAAACCCATACGCCCCTCGCGGACTTCAATTAACTATGCGGTAACATCTTTCCAATTCAGGGTTATGCTGCACCCTCATCCATTTCAAGCAGCTCCTTCCCGTCATATCAATCTTCTGCCGCATAATAGCACATACTTCACATCTTACCCGCACGCTTCAACCACCAATCAGTAAAATCCCCCAATTCGATCCTAACTCGCTTTAAAGCGCGTAGTCATCCTACTACCAATCCCATATGCAACCCTCGCCACTCTCCCACTTTGGCGGAACTCATCTCTTTAATTAAGCACTCGACCTTGCTCATCATACTTGGCCTTGCAAAAGTTTTAAACACCACCTGACACTTCCCACATGTCCTTCCTCATACTTTACTGCTCAATTGTTGCCTTAAATGAAATCTATCTTCGTGGCACTTGAATCCACCATTGCTGCTAACTTTAAATCTTTCCAAAAGTCATCTTTATCGAGTCGTCAACATTAGAAATTTTGATTCGATCTTAAACCACCGCATCATGCGACATTTGACAGTTGTAACTCCAATATTATTTCACAATATCTTGCCATAAAGGAGGATTGTAGCAGATTATAACACCGACAAACTTAGAACGTCCAATTAGGACAACAGCACCCCAATATAGAGGAGAACTCCACCACGCTTGCAATTACCACNACTATAATAGTCCAATCAACTATACCGGAAAAATCATCCTGCACCACATTTGTAGTGCCACTGCAATCCTTCAACTTTTGATTTATAACAAGCATTCGCGTCGCGTAAGATTGAGTGGGAAGGAATCAAAGGCATAAGCCTCAAAGGAATTGAACCGCACGATAAGAAAATCAAGAAGGGAAGTACTCCTAACAGTCCTGCAGCCTCCCAAGGATAAGTACAGACGTCTCTGTACCGATCCGCGAGACTCTACTAGACTTGCTCATGACTCGTGAAACCGACGGGAATCTAGTACTCTGATACCATGTTGTCACGACCCAAAATCCACTAAGGTTCATGGTGGCGTCAGACACCTCTGTAAGGACAGCCAACAAACTTATCAATTAATTCCACTTTTAATACTTTTGAAAATCTAAGGTTTTTTCCTCCATTTATTATAAATAAAAGTTCACTACTAGAATTAAAAATTAAATAATAACAGTTAGTACAAATTTGTTGTAACCCATCACAGAAACCCGGTGTCACAAGTACATGAGCGACTACTGATAAGAGAAATAAAATATAACATCCACCCGGAATACAGTCGACGAAAAGTAAATACAGTACATTGGAAGGAACTACTCTAGCTGCGGTCGCCTCAATGATGCAGCTCACCTAGTCCCAGTGTCATCCATGCTGCTACACCCAATAGGCTGCTAGAGGTGTATATATACCTGTGCAACAAAAATGCACAGAAATGTAGTAGGAGTACGTAACCAACGTGTACTCAGCAAGTGTCCCGCCTAATCCCGAAGGGGTAGAGACGAGATGGTCAACTTTGACACACTCTAATGGTCCAACGGTTATTTATTCTCAATACATATCGAACAATGGATTTATTTTCTAACATGATTTTTATCCAGATAGAGGAAACAAGTAAACACGTAATTCTTTCATAGGAAATTTTCCAAGATTTCTTTTCATTATTAACAAGATGATCTCGAGCCAGAATGAGGCATGTAACGACTTACATAAGTCCAGGCAGCAATACAAGCATGCGCAAATCACACCGAGGCGACATCCCGATCCAACAGAAATAAATGTGCACTTGCCGAGGGTCGACGGCGCACCTATAGATGCATCTATTAATCTGCCAAGGCGTTCGGCCCATTCCAAAATAAACACACACAGACAGACAATCAGTCAAGAATTCAACATGGAGCAATTATCCAAGAAGGCCAATTCTCTTTAATAACTTGAGAAAACGAAGCTTAAGTCTTTTTTAGAAATTCATTTATTAGTTTAATGCGATCTATTACCCCACTCGTGAATCATCCATGCGACGCAGGTACACGTAATATACATGCTCAGATAGCCAATTAGAATTTTACAACAACAACAACAACAACTACCCAGTATAGTCCCACATGGTGGTGTCTGGGGAGGGTAATATGTAGATAGGCCTTACCCCTATCCAAAAGGGCAGAGAGGCTATTTCCAATCGACCCTCGGCTCAGGGAAGGAAAGGGAAAACAAAAACAAAAACAAAAACAAAAACAAAAACAAAAGAGCATTAGTAACTCCAGCAGAAATCGCGTAAATAGTTATATAAACCTAAGAACCATAAATAAAATGGCCTGCAATAATATCAAACAGTAACTACCATAAATAACTACCACAAGGGGGACACAATCCAATACACAAATCATCTATGGATAGCCCTGCCAAGCCTCACCCAACCCCGGGAAAGGAGTACGAAAAATTCTAGGAGCCCCTATCCTACAACCCTGATACTAGACCTCCAGATTTTCCTATCAAGGGCCATTTCCTCAAAAATCTGCATTCTAGCCATGTCATGCCTAATCACCTCTCCCCAATACCTCTTAGGCCTCCCTCTGCCTCGCCTCATGCCGACCACCGCCAATCGCTCACAACTCCTCACCGGGGCATCAGGACTTCTCCTCCGCACATGCCCGAACCACCTGAGCCTCGCTTCTCGCATCTTCTCATCCACTGGGGCCACTATCTCGAATAACTTCATTCTTAATCTTATCTAACCTAGTGAGACCGCACATCCACCTGAGCATCCTAGAATTTTATCGGAGAATAATTATCCAAATAATCCAATTCTCTGTTTAACAATTCAGGAATGGTGTTTAATCTCTTTTAAATTCGTTTACTAATCAAAGGTGATTTAAACAATTCAAGTCATAGATGGGTTCATAATTAATCTAAGTATAAGATGTTGATGGGTCCTAACTACCCGAACAATCGTATAATAGTAGCTACGCACGGACTCTCGCCACCTCGTGCGTACGTAGCCCCCACAATTAGGAGCACATAATCAATCACTTCACCTATGGGGTCAATTCCCTCTCACAAGATTACAAAGGAGACTCACCTTGCTCCGAAGACTCAAAACCGGCATTCTACATTCTTCCGAGGACTCAAATTGATACATCACGCTCCAAGACTAACCAATGGTCACGCAAATCCATTAATATATGCTCAAATATTCATTACAACTAATTTATAGCAATTCCTAACCCCGATTGGAAAGTTAACCAAAACACCCTCGGGCCCACGTGCTCGGAATCCAAAACTTTTCAAAGATAAAGTTTACCCATAACCTTAGGAACTCGAACATATAATTTTCTCTTAATTCCATACTCGAAATCGTGGCTAAATTCCAAGAATAGGATTTTCTAGGTTTTCCACCAAAACCCCAAACTTTTATACTAATTTCCATGCCTAATTTTATGTATAAACCTTGTATTTAACTCAAAGCTAGCATAAATTACTTACCTCATGATAAGTGACGAAAATGGCATCCCCAAGATGCTCCCCATCGACTCAAATGGAAGAAAAATGGGGTTGAAATGAGCTCAACCCCGCACTTAAAACATCCTCACTGCCCCAGTCATTTCCGCTTCTGCGAAAATGTTGTCGCTTATGTAGTTCAGCATTTATGGACAATAGGCCGCTTCTGCGGCTTTCCCCTACCCTAGCCCCCTTTCACTTCTGCAATGCTCCTTCTACAGATGCGGTCCCGCTTCTGCGGAACCTCGACCGCATCTGCGGCCCACGGCCCTTCGAACCATTAGTTTTCTGTGGTGCCCTTTACCGCTTTTGCGACTCCACTTTTGCGGATACCTAACCGCATAAGCGGTCACTGCTCCCCTTCTCTCCCAACCGCTTTTGCGGCTTCTTTCATGCTTCTGCGGGGCCGCTTCTGTGATCCCATCTCTGCAGAAGCGGAAATACCATCAACCAGCAACTCAGCTATTTCCAAAAATTCATTTTTGATCCGTTAACAACCCAAAATCCACCCGAGGCCCCCAGGACCCCAACAATTCATACCAACCAGTCCCAAAACACATTACGGACTTGCTCGAGGTATCAAATCATAACAAACAATGAT
Organism: Nicotiana glauca; assembly: GCA_026770625.1. NCBI lineage: Eukaryota > Viridiplantae > Streptophyta > Magnoliopsida > Solanales > Solanaceae > Nicotiana > Nicotiana glauca. Next base: position 9,654 of record MU712338.1, read on the forward strand.
AAAACCATGAATTACACTCCGATTCGAGCTTTATGAACTTTGAATTTTCCAACTTCTATTTCCGATGTTTAAACCTATCAAATCACGTCCGATTGACTTCAAATTTTGCACACAAGTACATTTGATATTGCAGACCTACTCCAACTTTCGAAATCGGATTCCGACCACGATATCAAAAAGTCAACCTCCGGTCAAACTTCACAAAAACCTCCAAATTCTAACTTTAGCCAAATGGCTTCAAAATGACCTATGGACCTCCGAATTCACTTCTGATCGTGCTCCCAACTCCAGAATCACCATATGGAGCTATTCACAGACTCAAAATCCCAAACGGACATCGATAACATTGAAATGCACTTCAAGCCAAACTTAAGAAATTCCTTCTAAAATGCTAACTTCCACAATAGGCGCCAAAACGCTCCCGGATGATCCAAAACCCAATCCGGGCATACGCCCAAGTCCAAATTCATCATACGAACCTACTGGAACCTTCAGATCCTGATTCCGAGGTCTTTTACTCAATATTCCAATCCTAGTTCATTCTTTCAACTTTAAGCTTCTCAAATGAGAATTTTCATCTAAATTTAACTCTAATCTTCCTGAATTTAAATTCCGACCATGCGAACAAGTCACAATTCCTGAAATGAAGCTGTTCATGGCCTCAGATTGCTGAAGGACGTGCTAGGTCTCGAAACGACTGGTCGGGTCGTTACAACTGGAGCCGAATTCCCTTCTAATATCTACTTCCAACTTTACCAAAAAGCCTGGCAACGTCAATCTAGTGCACAAATTATTACATATTTCTTAGAATCAAAGTTCACAATCACTACCCGAACATATTTAGGTTATCAACCCTTCTTTACATAATTCTTTACTCCCACCTAATTACTCTTACTAGATTTTAGGTTTTAATAGACATGCATGAGTGTTTCGACCCCTATTACTAAGAATCAATGCATAAGAATCTCCATTTTTATTAAAATCTGAAAATCAATAAAAAAGGGTTAGGGACCTTACCTGCAAGAATGGAGATGAAGATGATACTCAAGAATTTCTGGGTCTGGGTGACTTTGGAAAATCAAATTGATGAAGATTGCTTTCTCTCTCAAGAACCCTCTCTTCCCTCTCTCTTATTTTGCACAGTAACGTGATTAAAATGAGGGGTTGGGGTATTTTATTAAAAAGGGGGTCGGGTTTAAAATTTAGAAAATTTAGAAGCCCGAGCAAGATCTGCAGTGCACTTTGCGATCACAGAATCGAAATGCGGACCGCAGAAGTATCCCAAAACTCTGAGCGTTTCTCCTTGGGAATGCGACGGGAATGCGGTACGCATTCCTGTTCTGCAGTCGCATAATGCACCGCAGAACTGACCTTCAGAAATCCTTGAGGAATTTATACGACGGTTATGTGGTCCGCATATGGATTATGAGATCGCATAATGGACCGCATTTTTAACATAAATTTTGACTAACTCTCTGATTAACTTTGCGGTATAAATGCGGTCCGTATACCTGATCTGCGACCGCATAATGATAATTTTCTGGAAAATTTAATTCTTGATTTTTAAGTGCAAAATCAGTAAAAACAAAATGGTCCGATCTACACATTCCTAAAACATATTCGGAACTTAGCACTACGAGCTACTAGGTTTGAGTACAAAATTTTACGGGGCCTTACAACCTAACAGTTAAAACGCTTCTACCGTGTGTTTGAACGTTTGCATGTTTCATCCCAACCTTAATTATCCTTTTTCACTCTGTACCTCTATTTTTCATTTCTGCTTCTCACTCTTGACTTTTTCTTTCATCTCGTTTTTGCCGCTCTTTTATTTTTGGCACTTTTTTTTTATTTCTTGTCGCTCTCTTTTAGTTATTTATTTTTCACTCTATTTATTTTATATCTAGGATCGAATCCGATGGGGATTGCGTACGTATCATGACCCCGCATGAATCAAATCTTGCATAGTTCGGGAAGATCGAGAACAGAGTAAATAAACTAACTTTCTTTTTTTTGGAATTTTTGAAAGAAATGCTTTGAAAGAAGATTTTTTTTTTTTATTTTGTTTTGCTTTTTGAAAGAAAGACTTATAAAAAAAATATTCATTTGCTTTTGATTTGAACTTTGAGAATTTTAGAAATAAAAAGAAAATATCTTTTTTTTTTGAATTTTTATTTATTTTCTCTTTTTCTAAATAGGAAAGAAAATATTTTTTTGGATTTTGGATGCTGCCTCTTAATTTGTGAAAAGTGACTTTTAAGAAAATATTTTGTATTTCTGAGTTTTTATTTATTTACAAAATCACTTCTAGAAAAAAGCAAAAATATTTTTTAGGACTTTAATTTTTTCAATTTTTTTCTTGACATTTATGAAAGAAAGACATTGAAGGAGTATTTTTTTTCTTTTTTGGATATTTTTTTTTTAAATACTTCAAAATGAAGAAAACTCGTATTTCTGTATTTTGATTTTTCTTTTTTCGTATGAAAAACATTAGAAAGAAAGAAAACATTTTTGAGTTTGAAAAAGTTTTTTTTTTTTTTTGAATTTTCTAAGGAAAGATTTCTAAAGAAGGAACTAAAGGAAAATATTTTTTGATTTTTGAAAATTGGGGTCGGAACCGATGAGGTTTGCCTACGTATCTCACATCTGGTGAGAATCAGACCCGCGTAGTTCGGTCAATTTTGATGGAACACGGGAAACATTGTACTTGAAATTTTTTTCCTCATTTTGAAATGACTTTTCCTTTTTTTCAAAATTTTGGCAGAGTTTCAGAATTTTCTAAATACCTACCTCTCATTTTTTTGATTTTCTTGTTTTTTTTTTTTGTGATTTTCTTTCCATATTCCAGAAGCCGGTCAACATGCAAGCCGAAACAAACATATGCGCAAGTATCATGACAGATGCATCAGGATGGTCTTTTTAATTTGGGTACACCTATCCTAGATAGACCCAACCCCTGTGTTGAGTCCCCTAAGTCAAATGCACGTGATACAAACAATCGTACCTACTAGGGATCCGGCATGAGGCTTTGTTATACTAAGTTTAAAACATGGGTGTATTGTTCTAGACCTGGCTAGCCCGAGCGGACAGCTCGAGCTAGGGGGGCAGCGTACCGGGAATACAGAAGCTTCACCGGCTTTGCAGCTTGTTCGAATCTCGTTCTAAATGGGATAAGTCTCTAGATAGAAGAGAAGTCACATGAAGTGCACCCTTCTCCATGATTTAGAAGACTCAAAGAGAGAAAGGGTTTCGTAGCAGTTTATATACACTTCACAAAATATTAAAGCGGTAAAAAGTATTTAGCACATTGGGCTCAAACAAGTAGGAAAATCAAATAACAGATGATGCAAATCATAACAGCTATTCTATGCTCGAATTCTTGAACCCTGAACTGAATTTCTGGGTTTGATTCTCCAGCAGAGTTGTCATAGCTGTCACACCTCCTTTTTACCCACCCAAAGGGAATAAAAGGGAATTTTTCCACTTTAAGTGACATTATTCGAAATGGGATTATTTATTCATTTTTATTCAGAGTCGCCACTTGGGATGGTTTGTTTTCTGGTGTCCCAAGTCACCGGTTTATTTTGAATCCCAAATCGAGGAAAAATCGACTTTCCTTTTGAAGTCTGCAAACCAGAAATTCTGAATAAGGAATTCTGTTAACCCTGGGGAAGGTGTTAGGCACCCGCGGATTCCATCGTTCTAGCACGGTCGCTTAAACTATCACAATTGACCTATTATCTGATTTTAATACATGTTCAAACATATGATGTCATTTCAAGCTGTTAACCGCTTTTAATTAATTTTAATGAAGATTTAACATCGTCTAAAACATGTTCTTGTACCGCGTCACATGAAATGCACCCACAATGCGAAACACATTTTATTCAACGTTGTGAGATTTAGAGCTGAGTCACATGAAATGTACACCTAAGTTTAGGAAATTAATTTTAAAATAACGCGTCTAAAGCAAACTACGATATTCATGAGTTATTTTCCTACTTTGAGGTTATTATAAAAGTCCAAAGTTATGGAATAATTTATTGTGAAGAAACAAAAGGTATACTCTAGTTTATGAGTAAACAATGAATTTTAAAGTGACTTGATCGAAATTGCAATTCAAAATATACCTAACTTTGCTAACGCCTAAATGGTTGGCCAAAAAAAAAAAATTATTTCAGTTTCATATATTCAATTATTTTGCAATTGGTAAAGACTCGCTTCTTGAATCAGAGACATTGCGTACACATGATATAGGCTACTATCATCAGTAAACCAACCAAGGTATAAATGTATAAGAAACAACATGTCTCATATAACCAGAAGTATTGGAATTCAAGTCTACTTTCTATTCTTAAAATTCCTTTCTTGTTCCCACTAATTTTCGCCTCAACCATATATTTTATAAATTAAATCGCAAGAAAGTAAGAAATATGGTAACAATACAGCACTTAAGAGATAATTGAACAAACACAAACAAGAACAATCACACTTATCAAATGAAAAGAAATACCTGAGTACTATAAGTACTACACATAATCTATTCTTTACAAATAAACATGACCCATTAATAAATAAATTAGCTACTAATTATCAATTGGCAAACATAAATTTTTCTTACGCATGAGTACTGTAAGTACTACACATAATCTATTCTTTACAAATAAACATGACCCATTAACAAATAAATTAGCTACTAATTATCAATTGGCAAACATGAATTTTTCTTCTAAATCTAACACTCACTGCGTACCAGAAATCAACAATTTAAGCAAGTAAACCAGCAAAGCTCAACAATAGGATGGAACAAAATTAGTAACAGAATTATTCAAATTTCACAAATCGCATAAAGGCAAAACTATATATCCATGAACTTGGTATTCAATTAAAACTACATCGAAAGAAAGGAACCTCAATGGTGGCTGCGGAGAAGAATACTGAACAAAATAAGCGAATACCGTCTGACCGAATCTCGGAGCTGTGACCTCGAAGCCTACCGGGAAAACTCGAAACTCAATAGTGGTTCGGTGTTGAGACGCAACGGATTTTGGGTGGTTTAATGGGTGGCCAGAAAAATGGAGTTCTAGAAATAGCGGGCGGGTGTTTTTGACTGTCTCCTACAAAGTTCTCCAACAATTCTTCAAAGGAAGAAAATGTTCCCTTCTTTGCTTCAACCAGAGGAACAAAACGTCAAGTATCGTTTTTGTATTTCAACCCATCGTTTCCAATTTGATGACGACCAAGCTTTGTGTTTGAGGGGGGAGATCGATTTGTTTTTTGTGATGTGAGTTGGAGATGCAGAAGGAAGGGAGCAGCTCCTCCTTCTATAGATGATGCGCACTCTTAGTCTAGGTCCTTTGGAGAAGAAGGGGTCTCCTCAGATGTAACGGCTGATTGTGTATTTTTTAGGTGTGTAGGGTGTATTATATAGGAGTAGGGATTAGGTTAGGTCAAATGTGGAAGGAATTTTTACATTCCTATTCCATTTATGAAACCTTTTTACCCAACATGTTTAAGGTTTGAGTAAATTACATTTAGTATACTAAATTACCATTTATATACCATAATTTAAAAAAGAGGTATAATTAATAGGAATTTATATGAGGCATAATTATAGGACTTTCACGTTTCTCTTTCCTTTCAGTTCAACCCCACCCCTTCCGCACGTTACCCCTAACTCCCCCCCTCCCCTCCCCCCCCCCACGTTTTACCTTCACTCCCCCACGTTCTGCGTATGTGAACTTCGTTACAAAACAAAAGTTACCCACATTCTTCATTTTTCTCCAATTAAATTCTTATTCTTCAAAATTCTTTCCCATTTTTAGTCAAGTGTAAGTTAAACTATGAAGAACATCATATCTCCCAAAAAATTACCTAAAAAATGATAGTAGGTGATATCTCCTCTTTCGATTTGGGTATTTTAACACCAAAATTATCACAAAAATACCTAAAATCTACACATGCAATAAAACCTACTACTCAAAGTTCATCTCCTAGACAAATCCGTACGGAGAAAAGAATAAAGCATTTGCACGATGTCGATGCTGGAGGCAGTGGTACACCAGGCGGGAAACAACTCAAGAGAAAGGGTAAAGATCTTTGTATAGATGACGATTTTATTGACGGTGTCCCTAAAATTCCTACAGTAAAAAACCCAAGTTGTCTCCTGCTTCCTCAAAACAAAAATTGAAGAAACAGTCCAAAAATCTCCCCAAATTGGTTCCAAAAAAAAAAATTGGCCAAGGTAAACATTTATTATTTTCGTTTCTAGTTTTGTAGTTTTTTTTTGTATGTCAAAATCTCTGTTTTAAGTGTTTTGGTAAATTGTAGATTAATTGTCTTAATTTTGTAGATTATTTGTAGTTGTAATGTTCTACAATTTATAATTGTAGTTATTTTGTAGTTGTCTTGTATTTATATTATCGTTGGATTTTAAATTTTGAAACAGAGATGTAGTTACTTTCTTCTTCCTGCATTTTTTTTGATACGTTTTATATCTGTAGATGTGTTGTAATATTTTGTAGTTATATGTGTGGGTAGGTTGTATTTTTTACAGCAGATATGTATGTATTTTTTCTTCCTCATTTATTTTTAGCTATTTGTGTAGTAATGGTGTAGTTATACGTAGATAATATGTAGATTAATGCTTCATTTTTATGCATTTTACTTATGTGAAATAATTTATCATTTTTTGCAGAATGGACATTATTTTGCCCAACAAAACATGGATTATGGTATGCTTAGATTCCACACTTTGTGTGATCCTAGCCAGATAAAAGAGTTATTGTCTCCAAATGCTTTAAAGCTTTTTAAAAACACTTGTCTTGGTTACATACTGTCTCTCCCCTCCATTTGCATGCAAAACCAAGCTATTCATCTCCTCACGAAGTATGAACTGTCTAAGTCTAATGAATCATTTTTTTCAATCAACTTGAAGGGGGAAAAATGAATTTTTCATTGAGAAAGCTTGGTTTAATTACTTGATCAAATTGTGTAAGTCAGTTTTCAGATTTTGGATACACTTCTAGTTATGTTAGCAAGCTAATAAATAGCTATTTTCCTAACAAAAAAGAGAGTAGAGAAGTGGTATTTGAAAAACATAGTTTCACACCTCCTTTTTTACACACCCACCCCGAAGGATAGTGTATAAGGGAGTTTTTCTAATTTAAGTGACATTATTCGAAATGAGATTATTTATTTATTAGAGTCGCCACTTGGGATAGTTTATTTGGTGTCTCAAGACACTGGTTTATTTGAATCCCTAATCGAAGAAAATTTTGACTTTCCTTATGAAGTCTGCGAACCAGAAATTCTGACTAAGGAATTATGTTAACCCGGGGGAAGGTGTTAGGCACCCCCGGATTCCGTGGTTCTAGCACGATCTCTTAAATTATTACAATTGTCTTATTATCTAAATTTAATACATGTTTTAGCGTATGTCCATTTTAACTTATTATCCGCTTTTAATTAATTTTCAAGAAGATTGAACGTCGTCTAAAACATTTCTTTGGATCGCATCACATGAAATGCACCCGCAATCCGAAACACATTTTATTCAACGTTTTAGGATCTGGATTTGGGTCACATGAAATGCACACCCGAGTTTAGGAAGGTAATATTATTAAATATACGCGCTTAAAGCAACTACACTCATTCAACTTTGCGAGGGCCATGGAAATTCAACTAAATGGCACACCTCGATTTCTAAAGATTTAAATAAATTAAATGATGGCCATGCGTTTTGAAATTTTATTTGGCATAGCACGCCTCAAATTATTTCGAATGGTTGCACTTAACAAAAGTAAACTACGGATGTTCATAAGTTATTTCTTTTCCCCAAATTTGAAATAATTGTAAAGCAAAAGTTAGCAATATAATCTGCTTTAAACGAAATTACAAAAAAAAAAACCTTTCATAAGCCGAAAAAGGGCCTAGCTTAGGAAAATCATTTAGGAACCCATTAACCACTTGACACTATTTTGTCTATATTCAAAACAATATGCAGATACTCACCATTAGATGCAAGCAATGCATTTTAGGAAATAGAAAAATGACTTTCTGACTAGTTAATTGTTTTTTCCTTAACAAGGAATTGACAGAAGAAGATAAACTTTCACACAAAAGACTAATACCGAAATCAAAATCCAAAAGTTTTGTCCCAAACACTCCTACTCTACTATGTGTTTGTATTTCATAAAAATATACCTGTCCATAGTTCAAGATTCTAGCACCGGGGCTCGATTGAGTATTTTCAAAAGGATTTAGTTACCAAACACGTACAAGAAACTAATAGCACTATTAAAGTCATAGCTAATTACACACAATTAACAGAAGAAATGAGTAAGAGAATGGACCTTTCACTACTGAAAATTTGGGCTATGGCAACGATTTTAATGGCAACGGATCTGTAACCGTTGCTCTAGATGGTATATTGCAACGGTTTCGACCTTTGAGCAAGGTTATTGGTACTATCGGCACAATTTAACACCTGAACTGTTGCATTAGTCTAAAAACCGTTACAATAGATGTCCCTACGGCAACGGTTTAGATGACCGTGACAATAAGCCTATGTATGGTAACGATTACATGCAATTTTTGATTTATTGCAATGGTTATGAATTCCCTCTATTTTTTTCCCCAAAATTTGGACGACACCCACTAAAACGAGACAAACTCTAATTAATTTTCTATTATTTTTATATTTAATAAAATAAGAATATAAACCTAATAATACACTACATCTGATATACTGCACTCAAACGCCACTCACAAATCTCTCTCTCTCCCAAAAACCCTTACTTGTTACTGGAGATTACGAGGAGAAGACGGCACCGGCGGCGTCAACGCTGGAAAATCTCCTTAAGGCTAATACTGATCTTGCTAATCCGCTAGGGTTTCTCAAAATGGTGTTCGAGTTCATAGGCAGAGAATCAAATCTGTTCCTGTGGTGAAAGATAAGTTGAAAACTAATCGAAGAACCCTCGTCTTTGTTGTTCGACTTATTAATTTTCTCTTCCTTGAAGTTGTGAGTATTTTATGTTGAAGCTTTGAATCTATCTTAGAAATATGTTAGGATATTTTTGGTACTATAATTCATCCCTTTTTTGCAATCGATTTTATAAGGAAAATATAAAATTGCATCCTAGTTTTTACTGTGAAGGTAGCACGATTTTCGCCTTTGAAGCAGAATAGTAGCAGGTCTTGCGATCTTCTTTTCAAGGCAAAATATCCCCTAGGTATAAAATTTTCTTTTTTATTGCTGAATGTGTTAAGAATAATTGAGTTCTTATTATGTTAATTAGCATTATTGATGGTTATCTTGTTCATTCTGAAGTGTCCTTTCATCTGCGGTAATTTCTGGAATATGGGATTGTTGTTACGGCCGATATTAAATTGCTTAACCGTGATTTCTATTTCTAAAACACTTGGTGTTGCTCCTGTCTGCTGTAAAACTGGGTAAGATACTGTCACTTACAAGTGACAATAATTTAGTGGTAATAATCTTGAGGCAGTCTGTTGAGCCTTGCTTTCATTCTTCCTAGTGATGCTCTTGGAGAAAAATGAAATTTCTTTTTTTACAATAAAACCTGGGAAGGATGGTGCTTTCTCTTCTATTCTCCTCTTCCTCCCCCTTCCCTCTTTCCATTCACTCCTCACTCCAGTTTGTTCTCTCCCGCTGGATCTCACTCTCATCTGGCCTGAGAAGGGTCCTAATGTGTCTAGTTATACAGATTGTTTTGCTTTGAGACGCCTTCCACGTCTATACAAATCTACATGGTAGGTAATCTCTTGACTGATTACCAAAGACCAGGTCATGCACTAGAATTGATGTGCGAAAATAGATTCAAGTCAAAATTAACCCACTGATTACCCCTTCAGAAACAAAATAGCAATGTATTCTTTTTGAGAGGTAATTTTATAAGGGATTTTATTTGTAGACAATAGAATTCTATGAGGTAACTTCTCTAAAATTGGAAATTGTTTTGGATCTGTAGCTTACGCAGTCCGTCTAAATCAAATTAACGTTGCTTCTAGCTGTAAAGAGAGCTTACAAGATTAATAATGTTTGACTCACCATATAATTATCTATATTCTTTTGAAATCTAGGAGTTATTTTTTTATATTATTGGGCTGCTTAGATGGTCAGACCAGTTTCCTCGTCTCTCAAATTAAAGGGAACATATAACCAACCATTTGTCTCATATCCCTTATTACCTGAGCTACTCCACCTGTAAGAATTTATTTTAATCTTTAGTGATAATTTTATATCAGTTCCAGTAATTGAAATTGTCCAAGTATTCAAGTGTCAATCACATGAATTTTTTCTTTACTTACTATGCTTTATATGATCTGATGTAACAGTCCGCGGGGAGTCCAGATTTTGTATCAGTTACATCGCAAGAGACACCTTCAATGCAATATCCAACCAGCCGGTATTTTGCCCTCCAGAAACTATCTTCTAGAATTTTTATGTTCAGGAATAGAACTTTTTACAAAATAGATTTGTTAATTTGCAAGGTGTCGTGACTTGGACGTCATCCTTCTTCTTTTTCTAATGCAGTTCCAAAGCAAAGAATTTGACTAAAAATGGGCTCAACTTATCTAAGAAGGAGAAGGACAGGTATGAGCTTCAGAAGGAAGTTCTACATGCATTATTTAATGTGCCTGCAAGACATGATGATGCGGATGACATGATTCGTCATGCGAGGGAAGTTAAAAAGTCTAGGCGATTAAGCCAGTTTGTAGTGATACCATTATAGGAGACTGTATAACGCAGATTCTTATCAGGACACCACAGAGTGATGCAAAAGTAAGCACTTTATTTGTTTATTACTTGTGTTGTGTGGATGAAATAAGTGTATATGATAACATATGACTTCGTATCAAGGATTTCATATCTTCTTTTGATTGCTTTTTTCTATTGATTTTGTACTCTTTTTTTTATAAGGTAAATAATTTTATTAATAATTGGGGAGAAACCCCTGTATGTAAGCCGTAAACCAAAAAGAGAGAATCTTAACCAAAATATGGTTCTCAACAAAAGAAGCCCAATCCTCTATACAAATAGGGACTGTTTTGCAATTTTACAAAGTCTGTGTTGTTGGCAATGATTGAGTAGGGTTTCATGATACTCAACCAATCCACGGTTGCACTTTTATATGGCTTCAAACTGCTAAGTAAATAAGCTTTGTTCTCTCTCTATTTTTCTTTTGGGTGATGGGTGGGGTGGGGGGACTTATTTCTTTAATAGGATATCACTAGTGAAAGTGCTTAGCTATTTTATTTCACTTTGTTACGTAAACACCTCATAGTTTTCTATTATTAGATGGTGAGGAGAATGAAGAAAGCTACGAAGTTCTCCGAAAAGCTGTAAAGGAGTATTGGATTACAATGAAAGAGTACTATAAAGCAGTGAGTCACATAACCTCTCTTATACTGTTTCATGATCAGAATAATAACATTAAGATGCTTGTTATCCAAAAAAACCTCAGCACATTCTGTTAGTTGCTAAGGTCCTTTGTTCTACATGGATCAGGCTTAGTATAATTTTCTTGAAGCAATTTTATGAGTTTGTTCTTTAAACTCTACAGGAGATGTTCAAATACATTGACTAGTAGGATATGTTCAAATGCTTGCTAGTAAAAGAATTAGATTGGAACTTAGACATCTAGACTAGAAGAAATCCTTTCACTTTAATAAGAAAGAAAACAGAAGTTCGAAAAGAAAAGAAAGTAGAAGCTTTTCATTGTCAAAATACTGGAACATCCACAATGTGTCATTTTGAGATGTCTATATTAACGTGTCGCTAATTCATGTGAGATCATGAAACTACTAAGTCAAGAGGTTGGAAGAAAAACTTCCATATACAACATCTTCCACATCTAGTAAACATGTAGAAAAGTTCTAAAAGGAATGATACATAACCAATAACTTTGGTAGAGGTTATCTTCCACTTTGCTTTGGCATTGAAGACAAGGAAAGCAAAGTGGAAGATACCAATCAAAAGGGTTCCAAGAGTGGCTACAAATGGTTGATGTTATCTGTTGATTCTGACAGAAGAGAATGAGCAAAGTTGTGGTCTGAATCTTGCTTCAATTGTCTTGTTGATATGGTCAGAGCTGGACTGAGTGTCATGAGAAATACTGGATTGATGTGACTGTGTCAGTTTCTGGAACTGCAGCTGCTTCTGATGTGTGTGAGGGGTTGTGATGAGTGAGTGGTTTCAAAATGTGAAACTACTGCTGTCTGCAATTTCTGATGCTCCTGTTGGTTAAAAATTTTGCATTTTCTGTTACATTGTTGGTGGGGATACGTCAGTTGGTATGGCTTTAGGAAGATGGACACTAAGGGTGCTTGTATCACTCTCAAAAACCATACCAGTTGAGTGGAAAAGGAAGGAGAAAAGGTACTTCAGAAAATGCAAAAACTTCTGCTAATTGTTTCTTCTGTAGGGGTGGAGGAGTGTCAGTTGGGTTGACTCTAGGAGATCGAGCATCATGGATGCTAATAGCACTCCCAAGAATCTTACCAATTGGATGCCTGAAGAAATACTTGCAAAAAAGAAGCCAGAATTAGAGGAAAAAAACATTTCTGCTCAGTTCTTTTTGTCTGTTTTTTTCTGAAGGTTTCAGGTGGTGATGCATTGGTGACCAACCAACTGGAAGTGTTTTCCTTATGTCCTATTTGTAACTCTTTACCAAAGACTTCTTATTTCATTGCTCTCTTCCTTTATTTCTCACTGGTAAGTCATTATGCTAGGCAGATTTAGCTTTCAAATACATCATTAACCATTCTAGTCGACCACGAATAGAACAACATCTCTAATTATTTCTGAAAGGTTTATTGACAGTTTCTTTGTCAAGGTTCTTATGTGTAGCTACAAGCTATACTATTCGTGAGAATGCTCTTCAAGTGTTGGGCTAATCCTTTATTCTTGTCCCTTTACAGGCTGTTCGTATTAATTTCTTTCGAGGCGCCAGGTATGAGAAATTTTCCTTTGTCCTGAAAAGCTCTCTTATTCCTCTTCACCTTTGGCTTAATGTGAAATGCTTGTCTCATTTGTTAACTTCAGGTTTTCATTGGCGTGGTGGGAGTATACTTTCCCGATGACAAGAGCTGCTATTGCCACTGTCAGGTCTAGCAGTCATACTTTGCTCTCTTGCTACACTAACAGTTGAGCAATATCTTAAATTTGTAGAAGAGCTTGGCTCATGACTAGCATCTTGTATGTCCATTATTTTTTTTTTCTTTTTTGATCAATTTATTTAGTCTAGGCATTCAAGACGAAAGGTAATGACTTTATTTATCCTTTTTTGTAGGTGGAATAGATCAAGAAATAGAAGATGAAGGTAATGAAGATCTAGACCTTACTTAAGATAATTTTGAATTGCTATAGATGAATGTTCTAGGAATCTTTTGTTGTCAACATTTTGAAACTTATTATCTTGAAATGTATTAAACTTATGCACTTGGGGTAGAACATTTACTTTTATTGATATTATTAGGCTATTGGACGAGTTATATTATTAATAATTTTATTTTGTGATTTATTTAAATTTTTGTGTTATTTATATATATTTCTGTTTTATAGGAACTGTTATAATAGCCTACCATAACCGTTGTAATAGGACACAAATGGCGATCCAGTAGAATGTAATCCGTTCCAATAGATCTAGTAAACCGTTCCAAAATGCCCTCTAAACGGTTCCAATAGCTATTTAAAACTGTAGCGATACAAAAATAACCGTTACAATAGCTTAAAGAGACCATTGTTATATCCATAAATAACCGTAACAATAGCTTACGAAAGTGTTGCATTAGATAATATGGTAACGGTTGTGAGCCGTTGCATACACATTATAGTAACGGTTTTAAACCGTCCCAATTGGAAGGAATAATCGTTCCAATAGAGAAAAGGAAAATCGTTGCGATAGACATCTCTATAGCAACGGATATGAAAACCGTTCCAAGGATCGTTCCTATAGCTCTATTGGCACGCGAGTGGATGTGACGGTCTGTAAACCGTTCCAATATGTCTACGGCAACAGTTTATCAACCTACTAGAATGGTTTTCCATGCGTTACCATAGACCAATTTTTCAGTAGTGTTTTGTATTTAATAAGAATCTCCAAGCCAAATCTTTAACAAAGTAGATGGAAATGGAATAAGAACGAGAAAATTTGGCGACAAACTTCAACGGAAATTTGGACAGCGACTAGAGTTTGCGAACGGAACCTCAACCGAAAAACTTTTTCAGCTACCTCGACCAACCTTATCGCTGGCTATTGCTGCATTTTTTATTCCAATGGCGTTTTCAGATATGGAACAGAGCCCTGGTGAGCTGGTGCTAGCATTTTAAAGAAGAAGAAGGAGTTTCCATGGATTTTTTTTTTTGGCATTTTCTCCTTTAGATTATTGGGCGATCTTTCTTTGTTTTTGTGTATTTTGCTTGAAAAAATGGAGAAGAAGCTCTATTGGGTGCTTTGGTAACTCCTTGGAATAAAACGTTAGGGGGGTCTACGGTTGATGAAACGGTGGATCAGATGATTTTTTAGTGTGTATATAGTTCTTACAGATAGTAAAGGATGCATGGGAGGCCACAGGAGCAACATAATTTGAAATATGTATGGCAGAAACTAAAGAGGGTAAAGCAGGCTATGAAGGAGCTAAACAAAGATGAGTACAATGTTGTAGGAGACAGGATCAAAGAATGCAGACAAAATCTACAAGATATGCAGGAACAAATGAGAGATCCTGGGCAGAATGCAACATCAGTAGCAGCTGAAAAGGTAATGAAGGAACAATTGGAGAAGTGTTTCAAAGTGGAGGAGAGCATTATAAAATAGAAATCCAGAATCAATTGGCTACAGCTAGGGGATGGCAATACACCATATTTCTTTGCAACTATGAAGAACATGTGCAGTCAAAACAAGATAAATAGGCTAATAAAAGGAAATGGAAGCATAATACAAGCAAAGCAGGACATTGAAGAGGAGGTGACATGGTTTTATCAACAACTATTGGGCTCCTCAGCAAGTGAATTACCAGCTATCAACCTTGCTATTATGAGAGATGGTCCCTTGCTCAACAGGCACCAGCAAATGAGTCTCAATGCAGAGATTACTAAGGAAGAAATTGTGCAGGTACTACAAAGTATCAATGATAACAAAGCCCCAGGATGTGATGGATTCAATGCTCTATTTTACAAAAAAGCACGGCATGTAGTGGGGGATACAATTACAGATGCAGTCATGGAATTCTTTGGTACTATTGATATGTATCAGCGTATTAATTGCACAACAGTGGCTCTCATTCCTAAGGTGAAAAACCCTTCTAAGATAACTGAGTACAGGACAATATCATGTTGCACAGTTGTGTATAAGATTATATCAAAGATTCTGACCATAGACTTCAAGGTGTGATGGATGGACTGGTGGATAAGGGCTAGTCTGCATTTGTACCAGGCATGCTTATAAGTGATAACATTATAATGAGTCATGAACTAAAAAAGGGTTATGGCAAGAATGGCATTTCTCCCTGGTGCATGTTGAAGATAGATATGAAGAAAGCCTATGACTCAGTGGAATGGGGGCTATTTATAGCACATTTACAAATGCCAAGAAGATTTGTTAAGTGGATAATGAGATGTGTTACAACAGTATCATATGCTATTATTATTAGTGGGCAGCCTACAAAACTATTTCATGCCAGGAAAGGGCTGAGACAAGGTGATCCTCTATCTCCCTACCTATTTGTTCTAGTTATGGAGTACCTAACAAGGCTATTGAAAACACTTAAAAGGGACCCCAACTTCAACTACCACCCTAAGTGTGGCAAGTTGAACATAGTGCAGCTAAGTTTTGCGGATGACCATCTCCTATTCTGTAGAGGAGATGTTATGTCTGTACAGCTGATTTTCAAATGCTTTCAACAATTTTCAAAGTCATCAGGATTAGAGGCAAACAATGATAAAATCTCTATTTTTTTTGGAGGAGTACAAGAGGAGGTACAACAGATGATCTTGCAGAACTTAGGATTTGTCAAGGGGACTTTGCCAGTTAGGTACTTGGGAGTACCACTCATCTCTAAGAGACTATCTTTGATTCAGTGTCAGCCATTGCTTGAGAAAATGTTAGGCAGAATCCATGTCTGGACGACAAGGTTCCTATCCTATGCAGGAAGAATTCAATTGATAAAAAGTGTTCTGTTTTCCATCCAAGTTTATTGGCCCCAGGTATTTTGTTTTTGCCAAAGAAAGTCATTCAGCATATTGAGAAAGTATGCAGAACCTTTCTTTGGACAGGGGGAGTAGAAGCATCAAGGAAAGCTCTTGTATCATGGGATTGTTTGTGTAAACCTAAGGCGGGAGGAGGGGGGTCTCAACTTGCTTGCTATTGAGGAGTGGAATAAAGCTGCCATATGTAAGCTCTTCTGGAATCTATGTAAAAAGAAGGATAGGCTCTGGGTGAAGTGGATGCATGTATACTATATGACACAGTTTACAACATGGAGCAATATACCAAAACAAGCTTCTTGGGTAGTGCAGAAGATATTGAAGGCAAAGAAATACTTTGAAGAAGCTGGATATCAAGAGAAGGATATAGAAGAGATTAACAACTTTTCTATAAAAGTCATATATGGAAAATTAAGGGGGGAGTTTGAAAAAGTGACATGGATGAAGCTGGTTCATAGTAGTATTGGAGTTCCAAAATGGAACTTCATAGCCTACCTAGCTACACAAAGAAGGCTAATAACTAAAGACAGACTAAGGGGTATGGGATATGTGGAGGATATAACTTGCTCGTTACGTAGTGATGAGGAGGAGACTGTAGATCACATGTTCTTCAAATGTAGATATGCAGCAAGAGTATGGTCAGCAATGCTTCAATGGCAAGGCATCCATAGGCAGCGAATGGAATGGACATCTGAACTTCAATGGGCGGAGAAGCATTACAAAGGGAGGAGCACAAAGGCTGAATTGTACAAACTTGTATTAGCTGTATCAATATATTACATATGGCAAGAGAGAAACAATATAATTTTTAAGGGGATGCAAAGAGCAAAAATCACCATTTGCAGAATAATAACACAGGATGTACATGGCAAAGGAGGAAACAAAAAGAGGCTACAACAGAGAGAGCAGGAGCTAAACTACTATCCTAGCTTGTAGATTCTATGTCACAGGAAGTAGTTAAATCAGTAGCTAATGAGTGTAGGTGATTAAAGGAAGTAGAGCAAAACCTGGGATGTATGTCCAGAGTATGCTCAATGATAGTATGTACATATTTGTTTGTGAAATGGAAATTAATTACCAAAAAAAAAGTGTATCTCTTTGTAGGTATACCTGTGTTGCTTGTGCTTGCATGCACTTGATCACCAATATTGTAATGAAATTGCTGGTTGTTCAATCCTTGTTGTTGGTCATTGTTTTTGGTTGAACTACCAGCAAACTATAGATTTAATGTTAGTTTGAGTATATTATTTCATATGTCATAATTTGTTTTGGTATATAAATATATGACTCTTACCTTTGCCTCATCCACATCATATCACCTGTTTATCAATTTCAAAACACTCTTCACAGAATCATCTATAAACACTCTGAGGTTATGGAGTTCCTCAAATACAGCCTTCCTAAAATCCTCTAACTTTCCATCAACCTAAAAGTTAAAAATATAGAGTTATAGAATTGTACTACTATTTAACTACAATATATACTACATAAAATGGTTATGAAATTTAGATAAATTGTAGCTAATATGTAAATATATTGTAGTTAATAATATTACCTGCTGAATTCCCTTTTCTAGCTTCCTGAGCTTCTTAGCCACGGAATCTTTGTCCTCTTGACAATCTGTATGTTTGGGTTCCAATGTTGGAGAATCAACATTTGGAACCTCTGATGATTGTGCACCTTGTTCATCTCCATACTCAATCTTGTTTGGCAGAGTAAGCACTCCAATCTCTTCTCCAGATTCAGTCATGCTTGTGAACTGAATGATGAAAAAAAACAGTTAGTTCCACTAAGGCAGAAAATGTAGACTACTTGTAGATATTATGAAGGTAAAAGTAGACAGTAACTAAAGCTGAAAAAAAAATACCTTAATCCACTCAGGATTGATCACCTTCTCTTCAAAGGTAGTTAACCAAACTGCCCCTTAGTAGCTGCCCATCTTAATATGCGAGGTATTGAGCCAGAAGACCTCGTAGCAAGCTCCGTGCTGGCGGTTGAGCAACACTCATAAAGCCACACTTGCAAGGCTAATGAGCATCCTCGTATGAGATAAGAATGTACACGGGGATTTAGACGATGCCTAACAGATTCCATAACCTGATTGAACGATTTAATACCCCATGAGTATGACTCAAACTGACCAGACTCTACCAAATAGAACCTAAAGTTGTCTATAAAAGACACATGGTTTTTGTCAGAAGGTAAACAAAAAATTCCAAAAGATAAAGAATGCACAACTTGATTGCATCCTCATCGTTTACCCAAGATCTATTTGTCACTATGTGTTGACATGTAATTTTTGACCCTCCCCGAAATTTTACCTATTTTAGCATGTAAATATTTAGTTTAGGCCTAATATCGCCATTTCAACTAGTTTTTACTATTTTACTTAATTTTATTACAAAAAAATGAAAAATTATAAAAAAATTAGGTATATTAATATTTTGTAGTCATTTTTAATCTTAAAAAAATACAAAATAGTACCCTATCTTTATTTTTATAATCTTGAAAACACAAAAAAATAGTTTTATGTTTTATAGTTTAGTTCAATTAATTAAAATTAGTTTTATATTTTTATATTATAATTGCACATAATTTTAGAAGGAAGATGTCACGACCCAAAATCCACTAAGGGTCGTAGTGGCGCCGGACACCTCTGTCAGGCAAGCCAACAGAATTATCAATTGAATCCTCCTTTAATACTTTTGAAAATCTAAGTTTATTCCTTCCATTTTTCATAAATAAAAGATCACTACTTGAATTCAAATTTAAATACTGACAATTAGTACAATCCTTCGAAAACCATTCCAGATACCCGGTGTCACAAGTGCATGAGCAACTATCGATAAGGAACGTAAAATACAACATCTGTCCGAAATACAGTGGACATGGAATAAATAATAAAATGCTGAAAGGAATTACAGTAGTTGCGGGTAGCCTTGAACAATGCAGCTCACCTAGTCCCGGAGTCATCCATGCTGCTACGCCCAGTAAGCTGCTAGAGGTAAATATGCCTGTGCACAAAAAATGCACAGAAGGGTAGTATGAGTACGTAATTAATGTGTACTCAGTGAGTATCCCCCCTAATCTCGATGGAGTAGAGACGAGATGGCCAACTCCAACACTCACTAGAGGTCAATTAACAATATTCTAGAAATGCGAGGAAAATCATGGATTTATAATGTAGTTCAAATTCGCGAAACCAGAAAATAGGTAAACACCTTCAACAATTAAGCAAGGGCTTCCAAGGTTTATTCTTTATTATGTTATCAATTTATATCAAGCCACGAATGTCCAAATCCACATTTACAATTCTCAAGAGACAAATAACATGCGCAGATCACACCGAGGCGACGACCCGATCCAATAGGAATGTAAATTGTGCACTACCGAGGGTCGAGCGGCCCGAACCAATAGATGCATCTTTTTAATATGCCGAGGCGTTAGAACTGTTCCATAAATAAAAATATACCCTGCTCGCGAATCATGCATGCGACGCATGTACACATAAAATACCTGCTCAAATAGCCAATTAAGAATTATCGGGAAAAATTATCCAAATAATGCCAATTCTCCTTTAACAATATTTTTGAGAAATGAAGTTTAAACCATTTGAATTTCATTTAATAATTTAATGTGATTTA
Organism: Nicotiana glauca; assembly: GCA_026770625.1. Lineage (NCBI taxonomy): Eukaryota > Viridiplantae > Streptophyta > Magnoliopsida > Solanales > Solanaceae > Nicotiana > Nicotiana glauca. The sequence continues at coordinate 29,529 of MU712338.1, forward strand.
AACAATTCAACTCATCAATGGATTCATAATTAAACCAAGTGTAACATGCTTTTGGGTCCTAGACTACCCGGACAATAGCATTATAGTAACTACGTACGGACTCTCGTCACCTCGTGCGTACGTAGCCCCCATAAATAGGAGCACATAACCAATTTAACTCACCTATGGGGTAAATTCCCCCTCACAAGATTAGAAAGGAGACTCACCTCGCTCTAAAGACTCATAACTGGCATTTTACATTCTTCCGAAGGCTCCACTTGATGCACCACGCTCCAAAACTTATCGTTGATGAATGAACTCCTTTCTTGAATACTTCAAGAATCGCCCAAGCCATGAAAAATGTGAGAGAAATGGCCAAAATCCTATTTTTTAAAACAACTCTCTGCCTCCAGCCTTTTTCACACCTGTGACCCTAGGTCCGCTTCTGCGGAATATGCGCCGCTTCTGCAGCTCCAAAGCTCCAGCCCAATTTCGCTTCTGCGACCAGACTACCGCATATGTGGTTCCGCTTCTGCAGAACTTCTAAAAAACCTTCAAATTTCTATCTTTAGCCAAATGGCTTCAAAAAGACCTACGGACCTCCGAATTCACTTCCGATCGCGCTCCCAACTCCAGGTCACCTTACGGAGCTATTCACAGTCTCGGAATCCAAAACGGACATCAATAACACTGACATGCTCTTCAAGCCAAACTTATGAAATTCCTTTTAAAATGCCAACTAATCCTCCCGGGTTATCCAAAACCCGATCCGGGCATACGCCCAAGTCCGAAATCATCATACGAACCTGCTGGAACCTTCAGATCTTGATTCCGATGTCGTTTACCCAAAATTCCAATCTTAGCCATTTTCCCCAACTTAAGGCTTCTGAAATGAAAATTTTCATTTAAATTTAACTCCGAACTTCCTGAATTTCAATTCCGACCATACACATAAGCCATAATACCTGAAATGAAGCTGTTCATGGCCTCCGACTGCTGAATAGAGCGCTAGTACTCAAAATGATCGATCGGGTCATTACATTCTCTCCCACTTAAACATACGTTCGTTCTCAAAAGTGCTGAGAACTATACAGAAGTAGTCTTAAATCACTATTTAGAACCTCATGCACCTTCCCGTGCTACCACAACTTAGCTGAGCACATTAGCTTGATAAATTTTGAGGATATCCCCTTTTTATTCAAGCAAATAAGCCTTAGAGCCCGATTCCAACAAACAAAATCCTATGCCAGCCCCGATTTCCAACATACGACCACCATATCGACCACCACACGTTGTACTCAAACATGACTGCATAACTTTTCTGGATTCTTACTTTGCAACGCTTAGTCCACAGGATCACCATAATATTCTCTGATCAACTTAACCAAAAATTCAACGAATCAGATGCTCCCATTGCACCTTATGACACGCAAGTCTTACTCTAGCTCACACAATACTGCCACGACGGATGAGATGTGCCAAAATTCATAGTCAACTACCGAGTCAACCAATCATTGAGTCTATACTTCTGACAAAAACCTTTACCTCATCTGAAATCCAATAATGATCTTATCTCCATAACATACCTCATATAGCTGGATTGCGCAGAATCCTAGATCAAGGGATCCCGTCTCATCCGATACACCTGCTCAGGCAGTAAGCCACCCCAGAAATTGTTAAAATCTCATATAATTCTACCATGCGCCAATAGGCCACCAATTCGAATGCAATGCCAAAGGAAAACGAACTCTGGACGGAAGTACCTAACTCCCGCACTACTACGGACTCTCCTTAGAAAATAGGAAGTACGACATGCAAAATTAGCATATAGAAAACTACACTCAACATCACACTGTTGCGGCGTGCAACCCGATCCACACAGCATAACCATGGCGGCGTGCCACCCGATCCTCACTATATAATCATGGCGGCGTGCCACCTGATCTAACTAACATACCCATGGCGGCGTTCCACACGATCTACACGTAGAACTCACCTAAAGAGATATACATCGGGCCAAGCTGCCCATTGCAACAAGATATCGAATTTGGTCACAAGCACGCTAAGTGCATAATACCATCCCCGAGGGAACATACAGCGCCATAAGCTACAAAACTCAAGCACGACTGAGGTGCGATATACAAATCTGAATCTCAAGAGCCATCTTGCTCACAATACATCATTTCCACGCTGATCCTCAACACCTACACAATTTCTCAGGCCACCTCACAACTCACACGTGACAATGCGTCACTACATGAAATATCTGACAATGAGATAACACCCTGAGTACTCCATAAGGAGCGCGCTACTGAAATGAACATAATTGGCCTGACATAGAGCCCATATTCACATTTAAACCCATCCACCGACCTTAAGTCGATCCTGGTCAAATCAAGTTAAGCCAATAATCTTTCAAAGGTCCATAGTAACTCCCTTTTCCTCATAACTCATAAGAACAACCATCATAACCGGGGCAACCTCCTCGGTTCATAACCCAATAAACAAAGTGCCCTCCCGGCCTAAATCCTCAAATTAATGACATTACCACAATCCTCGTACTTGGTTTAGATCTTTAGTCAATCAAGTGACTACATGTCACACTTATACAATCTTCCCGTGGCCCATGATCTTTCGAAATAAATAACGGGTCCGCTTATCCAACCATCCGCCGCACTAATGCTGAAAAGCGATCAAGAATCCTTAACCAGGATGCAAGGCCTTTTTCACAAACGTCGATATCAGGTGACGCTGAAGACAATACCTATTTTCTTTAATCATTCAACCCTTTCCTTGCTCATCCGAGCCGTGACGTCCTTGTCAACACCGATCTGCAACCTTGATCATCACTTCGAATCTTCATGCTGCTCACTACACCCAATGTGCCAACATACGATAGAGCACGATTTTTAACATTAATTCTTAACACTTCATCATATAAGAACTTTTCACTTAACTCACTTCAGGGAATCACAACAACACACAGGTAAGTTCCCATAACCGTAGGATATGCAAGTCTCTAAGTAGTGGTCCAAGCCACCATAGCCCTTCCGGAATCCGCTTCCACTTAACAAGCCATAACAAAAGAATGATTTCGAATAACATCAATTACGGCGGCCGACAAATCTCACTCGTACGGCCACAATTCATACGCATAACTCGATTACGCTGAATGAACTGATCACAGACCCCAACATGCCAAATTCAACTATGGCTAATCAATCCACCTCCTTCCAATTCATCCTTGTTTGCCTTAGGATTAAGACTAACTCCATTCAACGCACAATATACTCCATCTACACTTACCCCGAGTGACCTTAAATCACGAAACCATGTTGTCCTGAATCCCACGAACTACTTCATATTTCTCAAATGCTACACCACAAGTCAAAATATCATAGAATATTCTGGGCACCTTCTCATAAGCCGTTACAAATCTTGATCCTTAACCGTACTCATAGGCTTGAAATCATTGGGCACCACACTTTATCCCTTAGGATCTACTAGGATTGCTAAGAGCCACCAGCTCTGACTTGATCCCGAATATATTCAACTCCCTAAATTTTCTAGCACATTAGTACCCTCTAAATGAAGCACCTGGCAGAACCACTCCCCTTTAAACCCGCTTCTATACAAGGCATAAATTCTGAATCCTTTCCTAAGTTCGAACATGAGCCTATAAGGCCAACCATAGCACATCTTTAATGATTCCTCTGCTCAAATTACTACTTATGGTATTTTTCGTAGCTGAAATAGCCCAACAATATGCTAATAACCTGAAACCTCGCAGGTAGTTAACCATGCAACCCAATCATAGGAGGTGGGACTCTCCCACTTAGCTTGAAGCCATTATTACAAAACTCTGGACTTTGCCCGAATTCTTAATCTCTTATTGACATAACCTTGCGCAATCGATCGCCAGCATTCCCAATATTTTACCATAGAAAACCAATTTGATGCTCTAAATCATTTAACAACATCCACACAATAGTTCCCTTTGCTGCATAACCCATAGAACTCTTCGCAGAAGCCTCTCTACCATGCGACCGCTAACTACTCACAAGAAATAACCCTCCGGAGTCCAAGCTCACTCCCTAGCAGTACCCGTCCATTTACCCCTCGTGGACACCCATTAAATGCGCGACAACATCCTTCCACTTCAAAGTCATGCTACATCTTTCTTCATTTCAAGCAGCTCCTTTCTGTCATACCAAATCTCCTACCGCATAACAACCCCATTCTTCAAATTAACTCTACAGACTTCCATTGCCCGACGCTAAGATCCCAGATCCTTCCAAACTATCCTTACACGCGCAGTCATCCTACTACTAGGCCCTATACAGCTCCGCCACTCTCCCACTTTGGGCAAACTCACTCCTTCAATCAACTCTTCGGCCTGCGCTCCCTAAGCATGGCCTTTTAGAAGTTTAAAACTCCGTCTGACACTTTCCGTATGCCTTTATCATCTTTTGCTGCCCAGTCGTTGTCTTAATAAACTTTATCTTCATAGAACTCGGATCCACAATTTTCTACTAGCCCCAAACTTTTCTGAAAGTCGTCTTTATTGAACCGTCAACATCTTGAAATACTGATTAAATCCAGAACCACCGCACCCTACGATATCTGATAGTTGTATCTCCAATACTATTTCACAATATCTTGCCCCAAGGCGAATTGTAGCAGATCATAACACCGACAAATTTAAAGAGTTCAATTAGGACAACAGCACCCCCATATAGAGGAGAACTCCACCACACTTGCAATTATCACGTTCTATTACTTCCATCAGTCCACACCTGACCATCCTTAGTTCGATTGTCCTTCCCCTGCCGGAAATAAAATACTGAATATCTTTGATTACACACTGAGTAAACCTCCCTTCAAGTCATTCACTGACCCGACACGTGGGCAAACACCCTACCATCATAACAACACTGCGGAATAATCGGTCATAAGCATTATGGCAACCTGTGCCTAGCCTCAAGGCTCTCAAAAGTTCTGTTACTGAGCTGAAACAATGGAATATCCTTCCACATGGCAACCCTAATAGTCAATCAACTATACCGGGAGAATCATCCCGCACCACATCTTTAGTGCCATTTATATTTTTTTTTTTCAACTTTCGATTTATAACAAGCGCTCGCATAAGATTGAGTAGGAAGAAATCAAAGGCATAAGCCTCAAAGGAATTGAACCGCACGATAAGGAAATCAAGAAGGGAAGTACTCCTAATAGCCCTGTAGCCTCCGAGGATAAGTACATATGTATCCTTACCGATCCGCAAGACTCTACTAGACTTGCTCATGACTCGTGAGACCGACGGGAACCTAGTGCTCTGATACCATGTTGTCACGACCCAAAATCCACTAAGGGTTGTGGTGGCGCTGGACACTTCTATCAGGCAAGCCAACAGAATTATCAATTGAATCTTTTTTTAATACTTTTCAAAATCTAAGGTTTTTTCTTCCATTTTTAATAAATAAAAGATCACTATTTGAATTCAAATTGAAATAATGACAATTAGTACAATCCTTCGAAAACCATTCCAGAAACCCGGTGTCACAAGTGTATGAGCAACTATCGATAAGGAAAGTAAAATACAACATCTATCAAAAATACAGTGGACAGGGAATAAATAATAAAAATGTTGAAAGGAACTACACTAGCTGCGGGTCGCCTCAAACAATGCAGGTCACCTAGTCCCGAAGTTATCTATGCTGCTACGCCCAGTAAGCTGCTAGAGGTAAATATGCTTGTGCACAAAGAATGCATAGAAGGGTAGTATGAGTACGTAATCAACGTGTACTCAGTGAGTATTCCGCCTAATCTCGAAGGAGTAGAGATGAGATAGCCAACTCCGACACTCACTAGAGGTCAATTAACAATATTCTAGAAATACAAGGAAAAACATGGATTTATAAAGTAGTTCAAATTTGCGAAACCAGAAAATAGGTAAACACCTTCAACAATTAAGCAAGGGCTTCCGAGGTTTATTCTTTATTATCTTATCAATTTATATCAAGCCACGAAGGTCCAAATCCGCATTTACAATTCTCAAGCGACAAATAACATGAGCAAATCACACCGAAGCGACGATCCGATCCAACATGAATGTAAATTGTGCACTGCCGAGGATTGAGCGGCCCGAACCAATAAATGCATCTATTTAATATGCCGAGGCGTTCCGCCCGTTCCATAAATAAATACATGCCCTGCTCGCGAATCATGCATGTGACGCAGGTACACATAAAATACATGCTCAAATAGCCAATTAAGAATTATTAGGAAAAATTATCCAACTAATGCCAATTCTCCTTTAACAATTTTTTTTGAGAAATAAAATTTAACCCATTTGAATTTCATTTACTAATTTAATTTGATTTACACAATTCAACCCATTAATGGATTCAGAATTAAACCAAGTGTAACATGCTTTTGGGTCCTAGACTATTCAGACAATAGCATTATAGTAGCTACGCACGGACTCTCGTCACCTCGTGCGTACGTAGCCCCCACAAATAGGAGCACATAACCAATTTAACTCACCTATGGGGTAAATTTCCCCTCACAAGATTAGAAAAGAGACTCACCTCGCTCTGAAGACTCATAACTGGCATTCTACATTCTTCCGAAGGCTCCACTTGATGCACCACGCTCCAAAACTTATCGTTGATGAATGAACTCCTCCCTTGAATCCTCCAAGAATCGCCCAAGCCATGAAAAATGTGAGAGAAATGGCCAAAATCCGATTTTTTAAAACAACTCTCTACCTCCAGCCTTTTTCGCACCTGCGACCCTGGGTCCGCTTTTGCGGAATATGCGCCGCTTCTGCGGCTCCAAAGCTCCAGCCCAATTTCACTTCTGCGACCAGACTACCGTAGATGCAGTTCCGCTTTTGCGGAACCTTGACCGCATCTACGGTCCTCAAGCCTTGGACCAAAAACTGCTTCTGCGACTCCCCGTCCGCTTCTGCGGTGCCGCTTCTCTAGTCAACCAACCGCAGAAGAAAAAATACCAGCAACCAGACGCCTTCAGCTCTCTTCCAAATTCCAATTTCGATCCGTTAACCACCCGGAATCCACCCAAGGCCCCCAGGACCCCAACCAATCATACCAACCAGTCCCAAAACACATTACGGACTTGCTCGAGGCTTCAAATCACATCAAACAGCGCTAAAATCATCAATCGACCTCCAATCCAAGCATTATGAACTTTGAACTTTCTAACTTCTGTTTCCGATGTTTAAACCTATCAAATCATGTCCGATTGACCTCAAATTTTGCACACTAGTGATATTTGACATTACAGACCTACTCCAACTTTCGGAATTGGATTCTGACCCCGATATCAAAAATTCCACTTCCGGTCAAACTTCTCAAAAACCTTCAAATTTCTATCTTTAGCCAAATGGCTTCAAAATGACCTACGGACCTCCGAATTCACTTCCGATCGCGCTCCCAACTCCATGTCACCTTACAAAGCTATTCACAGTCTCAGAATCCCAAACGGACATCAATAACACTGAAATGCTCTTCAAGCCAAACTTATGAAATTCCTTCTAAAATGCCAACTTCCATAATAGGCGCCAAAACGCTCCCGGGTTATCCAAAACCCCATTCGGGCATATGCCCAAGTCCGAAATCATCATACGAACCTGCTGAAACCTTTATATCTTGATTCCAAGGTCGTTTACACAGAATTCCAATCTTAGCCATTTTCCCCAACTTAAGGCTTCTGAAATGAAAATTTTCATTTAAATTTAACTCCAAACTTCCTGAATTTAAATTCTGACCATACACATGAGTCATAATACCTGAAATGAAGTTGTTCATGGTCTCTGACTACGAAATGGAGCGCTAGTACCCAAAATGACCGATCGGGTCGTTACAGAGGAATTAGTTATAGGTTGGTTTATCCCATCTTTTTAAATTTTGTAGCCCTTTTTTTTAGTCTTTGGCCCAAAATCCCTATCCCATAATTCCTAGGCTCATATGCCTAACCTAATCCCTACCCTTTAATATTTGAGTATGCAATACTCAAGAAGTCGAGATTAGGAGAGCTCACAAAAGTACATAAACTTTTGTTCGAACCTAGTCGCATATGCTACTCTCTGCTCTATTAATTTTTATTTAGCTGATTTAGAATGTGGGGTTGCAACTACTATTAGTATAAATTTAGCAGCTAACCACCATAAGTGCCCGTAAAACTTTTTGTATCCCAATATAAAAAAGGCATTAATTTTATAAAAAATGGAACACCAAGTATTACATCCCTGTCTATATCTTTTACCAAAATAAAAGTTTCAGGAATACATATATCCTGTTGGCAAATATAGGCTTTAGGTAATTTATATGAAATACCCATTGAATTACCACTAGCATTTTTTAAACGATGAGTGGTTTTATGAAAATATCTAGAAGGTATTACTCCTTCTTTTACACAATTTAAATCTGCTCCACTATCAAATAAAGCAATAAACTCTTTTTT